>CAJQUN010002282.1:0-29411 GCA_907163345.1 Haberlea rhodopensis | reverse complement strand
AATGGCTATGGTGTGGGCCGTCAATTTGGAGACACTATCTACTCGAGATTTGTGGTTATTACTGATATAACCACTAAAAATTTTGTTACAGCATCGAGTATCGACCCTGATCACAATATTGGGTGGCAAAATTACTTTGCTCTGAATTTGATACCAAGGACAAA
This sequence comes from Haberlea rhodopensis, assembly GCA_907163345.1. NCBI lineage: Eukaryota > Viridiplantae > Streptophyta > Magnoliopsida > Lamiales > Gesneriaceae > Haberlea > Haberlea rhodopensis. The sequence continues at coordinate 29,247 of CAJQUN010002282.1, read as the reverse complement.
GCTAGGATTGAAAACGGAGCAGCGGATTCTTTTTCGAGAAGAGAGGATAATGGAGACTTGACTGTAGTTTTATGTAGCTTGGGGAGAACTTGGGGAGAACTGGGAGAAGTTAAGAAAGCTATATCAAATGATCCAGAATTAAAAAAGACATTACAAAACTGGAATTAAACGAAGGTGCTGTTGAAAATTATCCTTAATGAATGGTGTTTGTTTTTATAAAGGAAGAATATTAATTCCTTGCGCTTCTATATGGGTTCGAAGAATGCTAGAAGAGTTCCATTCATCACCTTCAGGGGAAATTCAGGGCTCTTCTCATATAAAGGATCAAATACATCTCATATTTCATGGTCTTGTTTAAAGAAGGATGTGACCAAGGAGTGTGCGGACATTAACAACCACACGAGCTGGATAAAGATTTGTCGCTTGGTTATGAGCCCCAAAAGATTATTGCACGAAGGACAAGATGAAAAGTGGAATTCCTTGTTTGTAAATATTAGTACACTGGAAAGGAAAGCTAGAAGAAGAAGCCACATGGGGAAGATTTAGAGGAGCTGAAATTTCAATTTCCAGCTTTTCGCCTGAGGACAAGGCGCATTTTAAGGGAAGGGGCGGGGAATGTTATGAGCCCAAGTCAAAGCACACATCTATTGCGCCGAATGATCAAGAGAATCTTATTAAAAAATGTTAATGTTAAAGGGGGGGATGGAATGGTTGTAAGGGTATAAAATATAGTGGTGGGATGGGGTTTAGAGAAGGCAGTTATTATTCTGAGTTGTAACTGACAGTGGAAATAGTCTGGTATTTAGGCTATTAAATTAGGATGTAATATAGGTTGTTAATATTCTTTCCATACATAGGTTGCACTTTCTAAAAATAGATTGTAATTGTATTCTATTTAATGCATTGATGAATGAAGGGAAAACCATTCAGAAAGAAAGTCGATTTGTATTACATGGTATCAGAGCCAAATCCAATCTTGAGTCTTTTCTTTTCTGATTTTCATCGCGTCGGCGCTGTTCATCACGTCGTTACTGTTCATCGGTACTGTTCATCGCGTCGTTACTGTTCACGCGTCGTTGTTGTTCATCGTGACGTTACTGTTCATCGGTACTGTTCATCGTGGCGTTACTGTTCATCGGTTTTTTTTTTTACTGTTCCTTCGCGCATCACTGTTCATCGCGTGATTGTTTTCCTCGATTGATTGCTTTATCGTGACATCCCACAAACTAATATTGGGTTTTTGTTCGATCGGCTTTATCGCATCAGTTTTAGCCTTTGTTTCTCATCAATTGCTAATATTGTGCGACGTTAATACTGAAATACTGTCAAATACTCTTTCATACCATGAGTAATTTTGAATCTTTCGGTATTAAATTCACGGGTAAAATTATTCGGCTTGGGAATTCCAATTTCGTCTGTTCGTGACGGAAAGGAATTATGGGGACATGTTGTGGGAGTAATTCCATCCCTCTTGATACAGCGTCCCTAACCAAATGGAAGATTACAGATGCTCGCATCATGTCATGGATGTTAGCATCTGTCGATCCACTCATTGTACTAAATCTTCGCCAATACAAAACCGCCAAAGCCATGTGGACTACTTACAACAAGTCTATTGTCAAAACAATGTGGCTAGGCGATTTCAACTCGAATACGAGATTGCCAATTACACTCAGGGTAATCTCTCTATCCAGGAATATTTCACGGGCTTTCAGATTCTGTGGACAGAATTCGCTGATATCATTTATACTAAGGTTCCGGCTGGCTCCCTTGCTGATGTTCAAGCTGTATGAACAAAGCAAGAGAGATCAGTTCTTGATGAAATTGCGCCCTGATTTCGAGATCGCTCGATCTACGTTAATGAACCGTGACCCATCTCCATCATTAGATGTTTGTCTCGGGGAATTACTACGTGAAGAGCAGCGCCTTGCAACACAAGGAAATTTCCAACAACATTCAGGATTTTCTAATGATGTGGCATATGTCTCTCATGTCAAAGGAAAGGAAAAGGACATTCGTCAAGTACAATGTTACACTTGCAAGGAATATGGGCATATTGCAAAGCATTGCACCACTAAAAAATGCAATTATTGCAAAAAGCCCGGCCATCTTCTTCCCGATTGTCCCACTCGTCCACCAAAACGACATACCACAGGATATCAAGCTGCAGTTGGTTCTTCTTCCCCCGCTCCCACGGCTGCGCCTTCCACTCTCACCCCTGAAACGGTGCAACAGATGATTATCTCTGCTCTGTCTGCATTGGGTCTTCAAGGTAATAACTCTCGCTTCCTTGCCTCTTGGTTGATTGACTCAGGGGCCTCTAATCACATGACCAAGTCTGCTGACAATCTTCATATGTTCGCCCATATTCGGTCCGTTCGTTACAGTTACCCGTTGCTAATGGTCATCAGTTACCGATCCATGCAACTGCTGATGTGAATTCTACTTTTCGGGATGTTTTTTTTATCTCCTGCACTAAGTACTAGTCTTATTTCTGTTGGACAATTGGTTGATGACAATTATAATGTTTCTTTTTCTCGTTATGGTTGTCTTGTGCAGGATCAGGTGTCGGGGAAGATTCTCTCGAAGGGGCCTAAAGTGGGACGTTTATTTTATTTACATTTTTCAATTCCCCCAGTTATTTCTTTCGCTTGTAATACAGTTCATCGTAACAATGCCTTATGGCACAAACGTTTGGGTCACCCTAATTCGCATATTTTTTCTCATATAATAAAGTCAGGTTTCTTGGGTAAAAACAATCGTTTTTCATCTCTTAATTTTCCTGACTGTATTACATGTAAGTTAGGTAAGAGTAAGTCTCTTCCTTTTCGTGATCAGGGTACCCGTGCTCAAAATTGCTTTGATATAATACATGTGGGGTATTTCGCCGGTTATTTCTCATGCCAAATACAATATTTTGTTACCTTCATCGATGATTATAGCAAATATACCTGGATCTATTTTTTTACGGGCTAAATCCGAGGTATTTTCGATGTTCCAACAGTTGTAGCTTTAGTGGACACACAATTCTCTAAACATATCAAAATCTTACGTTCTGATTCGGGGGTGAATATATGTCTACTGCATTTCAATCATTTCTCAATCAAAAGGGAATAATTTCACAACATTCATGTCCATATACACCACAACAAAATGGGGTAACCGAACGTAAAAATCGCCATCTGCTTGACGTCACTCGTACATTGTTACTTGAGTCGGTGGTACCTTCTCAATTTTGGGTTGAAGCCCTATCTACCGCGGTTTTTCTTATCAATCGTCTACCATCGCGTACATTAAACTTAGCCTCTCCTTATTCCCGTCTCTATAATCGCATGCCTAGTTATCTAAATTTACATACTTTTGGTTGCGTCTGTTTTGTACACTTGCCAGGACATGAACGACACAAGTTGACGGCTCAAGCTACTCAATGTGTCTTCATGGGTTATAAACTCTCACAAAGGCTATATTTGTTATGACGTCTCTTCTCACAAATTTCGTATTTCACGACATGTTTTCTTTGAAAATCAATATTACTTTAGCAGCAATCTGGCTCCGTCCGTAATTCCGTCAACAGTTATGCTTCCATCATTTGATTCTCTGTCTTCTATTCCTCAACGCTTCAAACCTGGCTTCGTGTATGAAAGAAGGCGTCCTGCTGCGCCACTTCGTGAGCCCGACCCCCCACCTGATCCGCTTCAACAACTGGAATCTGACCCTCAAACATTGCTTCGTCGTTCGACTAGGCAGTCTCATGCACCCGATAGGTATGACTTCTCTCCAACCTCATTCCATACTACCTTGTCCTCTAATCCTATTCCCAAATCTTACTCCGAAGCTGTCAAGCTTCCCTCCTGGGAAAAAGCAATGGCAGACGAATTACAGGCTCTTCAAGAAAATGATACATGGGATGTGGTATCTTGTCCGCCCAATTTTAAAGCAATTGGTTGCAAATGGGTAGTTTCTCTGTCAAGCTTCGTTCAGACGGGACCTTGGATCGCTATAAAGCCAGATTAGTTGCTCTTGGCAAGCGCCAAGAATATGGAATCAATTACGAGGACACATTTGCACCTGTTGCCAAAATGACCACTGTCCGCACAATTCTTTCAATTGCCGCTTCTCGGGGTTGGCCACTGCATCAAATGGATGTTAAAAATGCATTTCTCCATGGTGATCTCAAAGAAGACGTTTACATGAAACTTCCTCCAGGGCTTTCCTCTCCTTCTTCTTCGGCAGTCTGTAAATTGAAGCGCTCTATTTATGGACTAAAACAAGCACCACGAGCCTGGTTTGATAAATTTCGCACCACACTGCTTCGTTTCTCTCTTTCAGCAAAGTAAGTATGACTCCTCTTTATTTCTTTGCAAAACAACGGCAGGTGTTGTCTTCCTTCTAGTCTATGTGGACGATATTGTCATTACTGGGACAGCTTCTTCTCTGATCACTCGACTACAACAACATCTGCTTCTTTCCATATGAAGGATCTTGGCCCACTTACATATTTCTTGGGGTTAGAAATCTACAGTGATTCTTCTGGCATTTCTTAAATCAGCACAAATATGCCCAGGATCTTATAACATTGGCTCGTCTTGATGAAACTTCCTCCGTCGGTACTCCATTGGAAATCAATGTCAAATATAGGCGTGACGAGGGTGATCTCCTCTCTGACCCTACTATGTATCGTCAATTGGTTGGCAGCTTGAATTATTTACCATCATCACCGGCCTGATATCTTCTTTGCAGTTCAACAAGTCAGCCAGTTCATGCAATCTCCACGACACTTACATCTTGCTACAGTCCGTCGCATTATTCGGTATCTACGTGGCTCGCCGTCTTGTGGCTTATTTTTCCCCACCGGCAATCCACTAAATCTCATTGCATACAGTGATGCAGATTGGGCTGGCTGCCCGGACACTCGTCGCTCAGTTACAGGATGGTGCATGTTTTTGGGTTCGTCCTTAATCTCTTGGAAAAGCAAGAAACAATCAAGAGTCTCCAAATCGTCTACAGAATCTGAATATCAGGCGATGTCTGCTGCTTACTCTGAAATTCTTTGGCTCCGTGGTCTTTTGCGCGAAATTGGGTTCCAACAACCCAACCCACTCCACTTCATGGCGACTACACCAGTGCTATTCAAATTGCCACCAATCCGGTCTTCCATGAACGTACTAAACATATTGAAGTGGATTGTCATTCTATTCGGGAGGCGGTTGACACACAAGACTATCACTTTACCACATGTTTCCACCGATCTTCAACTTGCAGACATCTTCACCACCAAGTCCATGACTCGGCAGCGTCATCAATTCTTATTGACAAATTGCTGCTTAAAACCAGCACCAATTTGAGGGGAGATGACAGTTGAAAATAGTCTGGTATTTAGGCTATTAAATTAGGATGTAAATTAGGTTGTTAATATTCTAAATTAGATTGTTAATATTCATTCCATACATAGGTTGCACTTTCCTTACATAGATTGTAATTGTATTCTATTTAATGCATTGATGAATGAAGGGAAAACCATTCAGAAATAAAGTCGACTTGTATTACAGTAACTAGCAGTTGGCTAGGGAAATGCCCTGGGAATTGTAATCCTTATCTATTTTCTATCAATGTCAATACATTTTCCTTCCTAAATCTCCAATTTCTTCAATGTTAATCACTAAACTAACGTTAAAGATTCAATACATGACATCGAGTGTCGCCTCTTGGAACTCCCTTCCCATAAATTGATCTAATCAATGATAAATGATCCAAAAAATTTCTTCAAAATTGTTGTTTTAAAATTCCTTCATATTCACTTGTATATAATTAGGGATGGCAATGGGCACGGGTAGGGCTCATACGCATCGCATCTTATTTGAGGCTGCGGGTCTGGGGTAAGTTAAATGGGATTCGGGTCAGGTAACAGGTGATGATTTTTCTACCTCAACGGATACTGGTCAATAACAGGTCCTATAGGACTCAGCCCAGTCTTGACCTTTCTATCAAATACATTAAATTCTTCTATTTGAAAGATATGTTAATGTGGGTAAAGAAATTATAGGCCTTGCTCTACTTTTAAGACGATATATTATTAAAAAAATCCAGAGTTAGCCGATGTTTATTCCTCAGATACCGTCATTGCTTCTTCTCCGGGAAAAGAAGTTCACGACCCGGGTAATTATTCAAAAAAGGGCGATCTATTAACTTGTCCTACTATGAACCGAATTAACCGAAATTTCGGTTCATAAATTTTAAAAACGAAAACCGAACCAAATTGTTCGTTTCGGTTTCGGTTTTAACAGAACATTTTCGGTTCGGTTCGGTTCAACTTGAACAGTTTTTTTTTAAAAAAAATGGATGATTAGTCGAAGAAAATTCAACATAAATACAAACGCTAATACATCCTACATTGGACTCAAAAGTGGACTCAAAAGGATTTTGAACCTCTGACCTTTTAGTTCTAAACTTCTAATATTATTTTGAAGCTATTTATTCCAAAAGTCGAGTTTAAATTAGACAACAAAACAAATTATATTATATTTAAAAACGCTTAGTCAATTTACGAGTTCTTATTCATACGATTAGGAGCGAAACCATTAAAAAATCTAAACCATTAAAAAAAGTAAAAAGTTAATTTTTTTTTTAAATTTCGGTTTCGGTCTGGTTAGCGAACCTTGTAACCAAAACCGAACCGTAACCGAACCGAAATCTTTATTTTCTATATAAAAAAAACCGAACTAAAATTTTTCGGTTTGGTTCAATTTGAACCAAAATTGTTCGGTTCAGTTCCATCGGTTAACCAAACCGTTGCACACCCCTAATGAAAATTTTTGAAACAAGAGTTACCACCTAATTAATTTTATTACGCTGGTTAATGTTATACGTTGTTATCTAATTGTTGTCACAAATATACTAATTGAAAATAAAAGACATCAAAACATAGCACGGATATAATTATTTGACAGGTTTAATGGGTCAAACTCGTTACACTTCGGGTATGGGTTGAGCTAAAAATGGGTCGGGGTGAATGGGTCCTTTATAATTGGGCCTCGAGCCCAATCAGACCTGACCAAAACCCGACATGTTGACATCCCCTATATATAACCGAATTTCCACCAATCCGAAAGTCACAATTAGACACTCAAAAGCTTGGTTTTAAGAGATTGATTTTGAAAATGATGATTACTTGTGTGGAAGGGAGAGTTCTAGATCATTCAAGCCATTGACGAGCAATAACATAAGAAATCAAAAGAATAGAGCTTAACGATGCTTGTTCCAACTTACAAGCATAGGTCTTGGACTGACTTCAAATTCACCTTCAACTTTTTGTCCTCGTTTGCACGACTTTTCTCCTTTGATTTTGAGAGACTTCATTTTTAATAAACTTACAAGTCTTGCTCGAACCATCAAGTTTTGCTTTCTTGGAAGGACATTCTATGGCACGTGAATCTTTAGCAAATTGTAAATCATTTCCCTTGCAAGCACCATGCCCGTGAACTTTTCTATCCTCGTTTGCACGACTTTTCTCCTTTGAATTCTGAGAGACTTCACTTATGCTAAACTTACGAGTCTTGCTCGAACCATCAAGTTTTGCTTTCTTGGAAGGACCTTCTATGGAACGTGAATCTTTAGCAAATTGTAAATCATTTCCCTTGCAAGCACCATCCCCATGATTGTCACTCTTTTAGATTGATAAGCAGATCCATTTGGTGCTTCTAGTAAAGTGCTTGCATGTTTCGCATCTTGTCCAATTCCACAACTTTTCTCTCCTTCAATTTTGGAATGACTTCCATGTTAATTTCTACGCTTGGTTTGTTGTGATCATCAAGTTTTGCTTTCTTGGATAGAATGTCTCCAAGACATGAATCTTTAGCTATTGATAACTTCTTCTCCTAAAGGAATCATGACCATGATCTATTTCCTCATCTGAAGGATACACACATGCCTTTGACAATTGACTTACGTTACTTGAGAGTTTGGCATGACTATCCACTTGTCCACATCCTCCAAAATCATCATTACTACCCTAGTTTTGGACAATTCATCACCTATAACATCATTAGATCTAGAAGAGTTTCCTCTAGAAGCATCCCAACATTTAGCTAAATCCAAATCCGTACGAGGGGCGCCAAAATTAGCAACATTTTCAAATTCCAAAATTTCGGGACATGAAGTAGTTCCCACATTCGATATCCTTTCATTTAAAATAGTTGAGCTTGTCATCACTGTCGCATCTTTTCTTAGTCCCCCATAATCTTCGTTGATTTCAAATTCCAATTTTGCATCACATGAAGTAGCAACTTTCACTAGCGACATTGCACCATTTCCAGAAATAATCGATCTAGGCACACAAGTTTTACAATTGGTCTTTGATGATTTGTCAATAAGTTCTCCTATCTTCAAAGATGTATCATTTGAACAAACGGGATTTATGTCACATTTTATCCTCTCTCCACAATGAGCCTGTTTCAAAGGAATTTTTTTGTCTTTCACCATATCTTTCTCGACGTTAACTTTGAACCCAGCTTTTTTTACACTTGAAACGTTCTTATTATCTATGGTGTCTATTGCCTCATTATCCTGAATATAATTCACATCAAGTTTTCCTCTCTTCAAGGATGTATCATTCAAACAATGGGATTTCATGCCAGGCTGCACGCTCTCCCCAAAATGATCGATCTTCAAAGGAGACTTTTTGTCTTTCACCTTATCCTTCACGAAGTTAACTTGGCACCCATCATTTCTATCACATGAAACACTTCCATTTTTCATGGTGCTTATAGCTTGTCTATCTTTACTAGAACCCACATCTTTTCCATTGTCCTTCAATGATGAGTCATAATGTTTTCCTCTCTTTGGAGAAGTATCATTCAAACCATGGGATTTCATGTTAGATTTCACTTTCTCTTCAAATTGAGCCCGTTTCAAAGGAGACTTTCTTTGTTTCACCTTGACTCTCTCAGCATTAATCTTGCACCCAATAATTGTATCACCTGAAGCACTTGTATCATCTATGGTGCCTGTAGCCGCTTTATCTATACTAAATTTGCATCGAAATTAGAACATTTTCGTCCAGATGTTGATTCCCTGCTAAATGATCCATTCTCCACATCATTGGCTAAATGTTCTTTAGCCATGTACACTTGCTTCGCGTTGTATCATCATTCTCGCCATATGATTGCGATCTCCATTTGGTTGTTGACTGATGTTTGGCGAGCTTTCGGTTACAAGCTTCCTTGTGTCTTTACAAGCAATAGCATTTCTTGCATCATGGTTGTTTGATTCAAATTTTGGACTATCGAGAGTTCTTATATCCCTTCTCTCTCTGTTAAAGACGAACTCAACTGTAGAAACAATGGCAAAGTCAAGGTATATAAGCGACTCAAACAACCTAATTCACCACAAAATATTAAAATCTCTTATATTTTCCTACCAGATACAACTAAAGCAAGATGAAGAACACTTTGTAGTTACCTTTAAGCTCACCAATGTTACCATTCAATTGATCTGATATCATGCAGCTTTTGGACATCAAAAATTCGGTAAAATACATAGTCAGCCATTTTTCTATCGTTATCAGAAGGTTGTGGATTTCTGCCATCAATTGATGTGCAAACAACGTTGCATTTGCCAACAATGGATTCCTAATTCAAAACAAAGATATGGAAAGTTATTGGTCAACAATACCACCATAAAAGTAACCATTGCATTTCAACGAATATTAGATCCATTAACATCATATCATCTGCTATATTAAATTCAGTAAAAATTAGTTTTGCGGGCCATCTAATAATCTCATTGCCTAATAAAACAACTTACTCCATTTTATGTAACCGATCAGCAGTTTTCTTATTTGTGTTAATTAGCTACTTTTATTCACTTTATACAGTTCTTCTGAATATTGTGCACACATTGCATTCCATACAGTTAGTTCAATCATTTAATCATCTTTACAATTATATATGCACTAGCAACAAGATACTAAACGACTGCAACCGCAAACGTTCACCAATAGTAACGATTCAACCTAATCAAACTAAGTAGTTATTCTTCATTTGCAATTTTTTGCCATTATTTAATGCTCCCAATGATATTAAATTTGTGGATGTAATTTTAACCTAGAATTATTTAAATATCGAGATACACTTAGTTCCCTCAAAAGTATAAACTAGTATTTGACTTGAAAAGTTTGTGTCTACGATGGAACATTGCTTTTCAAAGCCCAATGGACCAGAAAGAATGTAAACAAGGAAAAATAAGAATAAAAAATTTGAAAGTATTTACCAGAGAATTGATATTGGCAAGACCAGTGCCACGACCAGAAGCAAAAAATAACTCATTTTCAAGCACCTCGGTATCTCTTAGATGATAAAAAATTTCTGAGGGCCTGAAAAACCATTGAACCTTTATCTTCTTGGACTTGTTGGCTTCTTCCCAAATTTTAACAAGCATTCCAATGTATGGGGCTTGTTCAGATTCCACATGCAGATAAACTGAGTCGTATAAAGAGTACTCCACACCATCATAGAAAAAGATTCATAAAATGTGTATCTCTGTATCTCTTTCCTCCAGCTCTTTCCTTCAACCATTTAAATTCAGGTCCTCAAGTTTGTCTCCTTCGAGATGAGACATGATCTACTGAATCTTACATATCACAAAAGGAAACATCAAACAATGTGAAAGTTAAAATAATTATGATAAATAGCACGCTACGATATGCTCACGTTACGAAACACTTCCTGAAATACTATTATTTAACAGCTAAATCAAGCACAAACCCACACGTAAAAGTACATAAAACAACCGTACTATACCCAAAATTTGGAAGATTCATAGCGTGATAATCATAAACTCGACGGAATATAGACAAAATTCGAATATTGGAGACAGAATATCCATCGTCATAGTTAATGTAAAAAAAACCAAAAGGGAGAATAAATATCTTCTTTGGTAAAAACTGAAACAAGAAAGAAGGGCCCCCTCGAAACAAATGTCTAGCAAGAAAGACTAATTAATGAAAAAAATTGTTAAAAAACTCACATTGATTGTAGCGATCCAAGAAACCCTAGCAGCGAGCGTTTATCGAATTGCTTGTGGTTGTCTTTTGTGTAGATTTTTTCGATCGGCAGTTACTAACGCGAGTATTTTGGAATAATTGCAGTTTGGTCCGCTTGAGAACATGCTTGATATACACGGCATGGCTTGGGTTAATGGGCTTTGCTTGGGTTAATGGGCTTTTTGTTTTTTTGAGTTTAATGGGTTTTTTAATAGCACTCTTAAACGTGATCTTATGGACAATATCCCGTCATACATATCTATTTTTTTGTATAAAATCCATGATTACAAATCTATTTAACTTATCTCGTAAACTTAAATCCAAGATTTATTTTAAAGGTTTACATTATCTTTCCTATCAAATCTCTTCGTCTAAATCAAATACATCCAAGTAAATATAAATATGATGAGTCCTCTTTTGAATGAGATCATGTATATCCACATCCCCAAGTATTTCATAGTAAATACATTTAAAATGACTCTAATAATTGATGATTTTAATACTTTGAGTTGATTATAAAAAATAATTAAATTAGAAAAAGATTTTCAAATATATGTATTTGAAAAATCCCAAAAAATTTCAAATATTTTAAAAATTCAAATTCATCAAATTCTTTTATTCATCCAATGCAATAAAAGTTTCATAATGCGTGTTTTGCTAGCCATTAAATTTAATGTAAAAGATACCATGAGTTTGGTATATTTTTTCAATTTGAATTTAAAATAGGCATATCGAACAATTATTTCATATATTAATTTATATATAAAAAGCTAATTAATACAAAACTGTTACATATTTAGGGTGTGATTAACCTTAATTGAGAAATAAATCTCAACCTCAATTGAATATCTGCATTTAATTTTTCTAAGGGAGAACTTCATGCTTGTACCATTTGGACAAACTTTATTCAGCTCGGTCCACTAAAAAACTTAAAATCAATTAGTCCATTTTATGTGGAAATGATCAAAAGTTGACATTGTCTTTGAACAGACACATACCAATAACAACATTCAAATATGAAAAGACACTTTGCTTCAACTTCAAGAATAGTTTTATCTCCACAAATTTTGCTCACACCTACTCGCAATTCCATTTCGAACTTGTTCAATTCAAAAACTATAATAAAGAAGGAAAAATGGCTCACAAATCAAAGACAAATTTAAACTCAAAAACGCAACAACCAGAAAACACATTCAACAAAATCTGGTAGGCATTTCTGTAGGGTTCAGATATTTCGATAAGGGTTTGTTAGTAGATGTTAAGGCTTGCATTTTTTTGTTTTCAATGCTGAAGGTGTACATAGTTGTTCATGATTTTTTAAGATACGTTTTATTTCTTTTTCAGTTGTGTTGTCTATTATTGAGGTGTGGTGCACATAAATTACGTTTTATTTATGTTTTTCTACTGGTGTTGCATATTACTGATTTTTGGTGCACAAAGTTTACTTCTTTTTTTATTGTGGGGAGGAGTATTTTGTAAAAAGTTGAGCAAGATTCAACTGCCCCAAATTGGGAGATGACTACCAATGGGACAAAGTTTACTTTTTAGTTCTAATTTTTGCTAATGGTGCACGCGGTTAGCATATTATAGTGCAGGTGTTGTGTGCACCAATTGAGTTTGTCAATGCATATTTCTTACATGCATCGATAGACTCAGTTGTTGCACCAATCTAGACAACCAGTGCACATATGTAGAACGTGCATCGCTCGTCTGCTGGCACATGCAGTTATGGTATAAATAATGCATTTAACTGCATGCACTGATAGACTTCTTGAGCACACCAATTGACTCAGTTGCTTACCAACCTAAACAACTTGTGCACGTATATACAAAATGTTCACCACTTTGAATCTTAAGGTGCACGTATCCACTACAAGTACACCCTTAGATCGAATAAAGTGAACTTATGCCACTTGCACCACTCGATACATCTAGTACACGTCTATCAACGTGCACATGTATATTTTTTCACATGCAACAATGCACGAGTCAATCACGTCTGCATCAACATAACTACTGGTTCACGTATCTATCACTCGTGCACCATCAGAGCCAACTAGTGCACGTGTCTATCATGTATGCACCAATCTAAACTCGTGACACCCCTACTAATAATTGATATCCACATCTATTACTCTAATCATCTCATACATATCTCCTCGCTTACTTCAAATGTACCCTAAATAGTATAAATAAGTAACACTATATGGATTGTTATTACAATGCATATATTATACGAGGAAAGAGATGTAATTATTTAAAATAGAGAGAGAAGTTATAATACACATATTCTACAAGGGAAACATTTGTAATTATCCATTTTTAATATTACAAAATCTGAAATTCTCTCTAAAATTATCAACTTACACTTCATCATCCAATATGTAAATAAAATAAACAATGTAATATAAATATTAGAGTATTTTTGTTATTATAACAAATATAACATTAATCAACCATTTTAAATAATATTCAACATCATATAACTTATCATACTATATTATTTATCCACATCTTTTATCTCTAATAAATCTCATACTTATCTGCTCGCTTACTTCAAACTTACTCTAAATACCCTAAATAATATAAATAAATAACAAGATGGATTGTTATTGTAATACAGTTATTATATGAGGAAGACAAATGTAATTATTCAAAATAGATAAAGAAATTATAAATTATAATACACATATTGTACAACGAACACATATATAATTATCCATTTTTTTAGCATTATAAAATTTGAAAATTCTCTCAAAAATTTCAACATACTTCCTCCAATATACTATGTAAATAAAATAAATAATATAATATAATATAAGAGTATTTTGGTCATTATAACAAATATATAACATTAATCAATCGTATACAACATTATATAACTTATCATAATATATTATTTATCCAATTTTTTATCTCTAAAACGTACCCTAAATAATATAATTAATAAATAAGTAATCGGAGAAAAATAAGGGAGAAAGAGAGAAAATAGGTGAAAAAACTATTCATCCATTTGTCAAACATCACCAATATAATAAACCCAAACCCACCTAAACAGACAACGCCCCTCTTTCTTCCCCGCATTCCATTCTCTTCATTTGAATTCCTTTTTTTTTTTTTTGAGATTTCCCTTTATGCTGGTGATATGTTGAGGCTGTGGAATGGTACCAGAATTGCTTGGCTACGCACCCAGTTAAAACCCAGGTGATTAGCTCCGGCTTGATATGGGGAGTTGGTGATATTGCTGCTCAAACCGTCACTCAATCCACTTCCAGGAGAAACTATGTGAAGAGTTTTCATCGTTTTACACGATTTTTTATGGTTTTTAATCGCTCTGTTTTGTTTTTCGTTTTTTTTTTGTTATTTAAGGTGGGAACGAATGGGTAACATTGGTGTTTTGTAAAAGGGGTATATTTATGTCTGTTTGTATTTGTGTTTTCTTGTCAAGAATTTGGTTATATGATTGTATTATGTGTGACAAGAAGGAAATGTGCACTTGCGTGTGCTTCCAGTAGACGGAGTGTATTTTTTTTGTGTACTTGTGTAGGGCAGATGACATGGAGGTAGATAAACCTAGAATTTTAGCAGAGGAGGACAATTAAATGTACTTCTCGGGTGAAACTTAATTTTAGGAGTGAGATGCCATAAAATCAATGTTTCATGCTTCTTTCTCCAGTTTTTTGTTTGTTCTCTTGATGTGCGCAACATTATGTTTATGGCTGTGCTTCAAGTTTTGAATTACTATATAGTATAATTATCCGAACCTTTTGTTTGAAACTACGCTTTCTTCCTTGATATATCTTGCCTAAGGAAGGTGTCTGGGTTTTTTTGAGTTCGAATGGTTAATTCTTCTATTTTCTGGTTTAGCATAATTTAGCACAAATTATGAGAAACAATTCCCTATTAAAGTGCATCTATATGTAGTGAACTGATGGGCATCTCTATTTAATGACATAGGTTGAATGACCTTCTTACTATATCCTGTTTTTCGTTGATTGTTGCAAAATGTTAGTAATTGAAAGCCCCTTACATTTGTCTTTCTGTTGGACTATTTTATGGTTTAGCATAATTTAGCACAAATTATGAGAAACAATTCACTATTAAAGTGCATCTGTATGTAGTGAACTGATGGGCATCTCTATTTAATGGCATAGGTTGAATGACCTCCTTACATTTGTCTTTCTGTCAGATGCAGTTTATTATTGCTGTAATTTTGTTGTTCAAAGGGCATTAAACGTCCCTGGAAGATGAGTTACAAAGACATATTAATTCGTTATTCTTTGTGGATGTGTTTTATATGTTTTCACGAACTATGCCAAATCAAATGTTATAATATGCAGATATGCATTGTTATCTAAGTGTTTGAGTGTTTGAGTGTTTGGTCTCATACTCCCAATATCTCTCAAGAATCCTCAATGTAGATTATCTGGCGGGAAAGTGAGATGTTAACATGGAAGGAGGATAAGATATGAATGGTTTAATCCCTCTATCCATCACTTGTTGATTGTCAAATGGTTTTTGGTCTATCTTTCCGAAGTAACATGCACCTTCCACATGTGTGTTCCTCTTTTTTTTTTTTCTTTTTTTAAATCGATTTAATTGAGTTGTTGAAAAAGAAAACAGAGTCCTCGTTTCATCTCTTAACTTACTACCTTTTTTTTCCGATCATGTAGAGTTATTCAATCTGTCGGGTTTCTTCCAGGCTGTGCTGTTTATATACTTATATCTAAGTGTTCTTTTTCCTTGGATGGAATAAATGCATGAAACTACAAATGATAGGGAAAAACAGTTGTTTTCATGTTCATTTGTTTGTTTAAAGATGGAGAAAGATATGACGGGTCTCATATATTGCAAGTCTGCTTGGTATTCTGGAACTTGATTGTGCTTTTATCCTTTAGCAATCATGCTCGACAAAATTTTGCACTAGTGTATTCTTGTTTCCTTTTTACTGGCATTTCCAATGCTCGTTGGAATTCAAACTACTGCGAACCCCTTGTGCGTGAAACCTGCAAAATGAACATGAAATGAACGTTTTCTTTCTTCTTCCTGCTCTCATGTCTGATGGTTATAATTTGGCAGTCTGGATATCTGTTATGCCGAGAAGCTTGTTGCTAGATTTTCACGTCACTGAATAGTGATACCCATTATTTCCTGTGCAGGATGAAAATAAAGAAGTAAAGATAAATTGGAGACGAGTTGCTACTACGAGCTTGTTTGGGCTTGGATTTGTTGGTCCAGTCGGGCATTTCTGGTTAGTTCTTTGTTGAGCTATGACTTTCTTTAGTCTCGCTATAATATATATGTATCATCTCTCTCTCTCTCTCTCTCTCTCTCTCTCTCTCTTCTGCATTTGGGATCTATGATACTCTTATACTCATTGAATGTTACTATGCTTGAATGAAGTCCAATTATTTCTGCAGTTCTTACGTTTTAGAAATTCCTTTACCTTTAGTTCAATTTACAAATTCTCTCTCACATCATTCCCACTTCCAAAATGTCAAATGCGGATGGAAATATCAGGATCGAATGGTTTGATCACAATAGAGTCGCATCTTTTAATTCTGTAAGTAGAGGTCCTGTTGAATTAAATATGAAAGCTGCTGTGTTTGAGTTACAGCCCGTGTATAAATTTGGAAATGGGAAGTTGGTAACTGGGTAATCTTCTGTTGCTTTCATCACGAAATGACTGAATTGAAATTGACAAGAAATAAAATTTGAAACATTCTCACTCGGTAATTGTTAAGACGAGGTGACAGCGATGAAAGCACCCAGTGCGTTATTTGATAGTTCCCACTGTCTTCTCAAACAGACTGCTATATATCTCAGGAAGTTCTCAAAAGATGTAATAATAACCATTTACTAATGATGTTGAAGTATGGGGCTGCAACAAGAAACTTTATAAAAACTGAATATTGTCTAAAAAATATATGTATCTTGAAATTAGATTTCATATTATTAAGATTATAGTGTATTAGTTTATATAATTTGATCGTGATTTATTCATTGGAAATATTTAGCTTTGAACAAAATGAAAGCACGAAGAGCAGTTGGTCCTGATGAAATCCCTGTTGAAGTATGGGTTGCTTAGGACCGACGGGGATAAATAGCTAACAGATCTATTTAACAAGATTTGGAGGAATAATAAAATCCCAAAAGAATGGAGAAATAGTACTCTTGTCCATCTCTATAAGAACAAGGGTGACATACATAGTTGCTCTAACTATCGTAGTATAAAACTTATGTGTCACACAATGGGCTCTGAGAGAGGGTGATTGGCTGTCGGTTAAGGGGGGAGATTAAAATATCAGAGAACCATTTTGGTTCATGCCAGGGCGGTCAACAACGAAAGCTATCAATTTACTTTCGCCAACTTATAGAACGCTATCGTGAGAGAAGTAAATATCTGCATCTGGTCTTTATCTACTTGGAGAAGGCGTACGATAAGTTGTCAAGTGAGATATTGTGGTGGGCTTTGATAAAGAAAAGAGTTCTCATCAAGTATGTCAATATAATCAAGGGTTTGCGTTGAGTCTTTTCTTGTTCGGTTAGTGATTGATGAGATTACAAAAGACATACAGACTAAATTATTTTGGACCATGCTTTTCGCTGACGATGTTGTGTTAATCGACAAGACCACGGCAGGAGTTAATACTAAATGGTATTTATGGAGAGAGACCTTGGAATCAAGGGTTTTAGATTAAGTATGTCTAAATCAGAATATATGGAGTGCAAATTTAACGGTTGTACATCTCGGCATCCTGGTGTTGTAACACTCGACGGTCAAGAAGTATTGATGGGTATACCTAGGTTCTGTTATCAGGGGCGAATCTAGGATTTTGATCGAGGGGGGGCAAAAGTTAATTATATAAAAATAAAACCAAAAGTCCATGATAAACATCCGAGTATAAAGACTGTTAAAAACCATAAGGTAAATAATTACAGTCGATTATCTCAAGAAATATACTTGCTTGATTTCCAGTTTTAATTTTAATATTACAATTATTACAATGCTCGGTTAATTGATTTAAGGAATTGTCTTGCTCAATTACCAGAAAGGCCAGAGCATGCTCTTTACATGTTTAAGATACTCATTATTTTCTATGAGAGAGTTATAAGAGTGTCGAGGTGGCAAAGAGAGTATTTGTGGTGATATGTTTTTTATTGATATTTATGTCTACAAGTGAATTTGAATTATTACACCGCTAAATGTTTCCGGATTGGAAGGACATGAATAGTAAATCTGTATTGTTTCATAATGGAAATCATTTGATTTACGGACAAAAAATTTGTTATAGATATTGCATCATTGCAACATAGGAGATGTAAATATGTCACGTTACACTTATGCCCATATTATAATAGTATGGTGTGTGCAGACATGTTAATGGATAAAATATAAATGAAAAATATTAAATCATTTTCCCAATATCCGCAACAAATTATAATAGTATGTGTGTGTAGACATGGATAAAATATAATTGCCAATTGTTCCGGATGAGATTCGAAACCGGGTCAGAACAATGAAAGTAAGTGCCTCACCGCTAGACCATATGGCCATGTTTGTTGAATAACTGGCAACTATATATATAATAACAAAATTTCTGAGGGGGCAGCTGCCCCCTCCACTCCACATACATTCGCCCCTGTCTGTTATCCAAAAGGATGGGGAGATGATAGCGACGTTAATCACAGAATACATGCGGGTTGGTTGAAATGGAGAAACACCACTGAAGCTCTATGTGATCGTAATATCCCACTGAGATTGAAAGGGAAGTTTTATAAAACTGCCATAAGACCTGCAATGCTGTATGTGACGGAATGTTAGGCACCCAAGAGGAATCAATTTCAAAAGATGAGTGTGACAGAGATGTGTATGCTTCGTTGGATGTGTGATAAGACCATAAGATAAAATAAGGAATGTAGATATTCGAGTTGAAGACGCTTGTTTGATCTCGTATGACTTAGGCCCAGTAATGCACTTGTTTGTCGAGTATAGTCCATGGATTTCGGCCCTTTTACTAGAGAGAGGACCGAAGAAACATTACTCGATGTACAAAGATTTGGAGTCCAAGGGATCACTTGGAGAAGTTCGACGCATATGCGCTACCTGACTTGATTTCTTCTATGGTTCATGTAGCCTATTGAGATTAAATTCTTAGTTGTTGTTATTGTTGTTGTGGTGGTGGTGTTGTCCCAATATATTTTACTTATAAAGAGGGGATTTTTGTGTTATAATTTATAAAGTAACAAAGATTAATAAAGTTAAAGCCCTCTAAGCATTGTCTCATGGATTTGTCTTCACAGCTGAATTGCGTTGTGGATGTAAGCATTAATATTCGAATTATGGAATGCTTTTTGTGTTGCTTTCACTTTTCATCGTGTATTCAACAGTTGTCCTAAGAATTAAAAACGGGTGCTTTAGAACTTTTAGCAATGTTTGATTACTGTCATTCCACACGCAAAAGCAGTACGGTGCTCAATCTTTCTTCCGCACAGGTATGAAGGGCTGGACCGTTTCATTAGATCAAGGCTACAACTACGGCCAAATTCCTTCCGTTTTGTCGGCACAAAAGTAGCAGTCGATGGTATAATCTTTGGTCCCTTGGATTTACTCGTGTTCTTCACTTACATGGGTTTTTCTACGGGTAAAAGCGTCACTCAGGTCAAAGAAGATGTCAAGAGAGACTTTCTCCCGGCCTTGGTTTTAGAGGGAGGCGTCTGGCCAATCGTTCAAGTCGCCAATTTCCGATTCATTCCTGTTCGTTATCAGCTTCTTTACGTCAATTTTTTCTGTTTATTGGATAGCTGCTTTCTTTCGTGGATCGAGCAACAAGAGGGCCCCTTGGAAGCAATGGCTCAAATCGTTTCTATCGTTGAATGAAGAAAAACGACAAGGCGGGTAAGTAGTAATTACTCGTTCATTGTTTTGTCTTCTGGGATCATTGCTCGACCATTAATCAACAACAAGAATATGTGTAAAACCTGGATTTGTATCCAGGAAATGAACGTTTTGTGATTATAGAGTTCTTGGCTTCAGTATACTGCTAAAGAGGATGATGTGGCTTGAGTTCGGTTTTTTCCTTTACAGGCTTTTCGCTCTGGCATCAGCAATGATTGATCTGACTATAATATTCTCTTCGGATTATCATTTGAAATTAGATTTTTATATTTTATTTTCTGTAATACGAGGATTCTCGGTCTCTTATATGCCATTTTGGATGGTCATGAAGTTTATATAAAAATTAAATTTTTTTGATGATTTGATATGTTTATCATTTTTCAATAATAATAATATAGATGGGGACGTCTTCATACAATAAGTGATGTCATGTTATGAAAATTAAAGAATAATAAGAAATTACTATCACAAATTTTATAGATTTAATAATAAATTAATATCACAAAATTTGTCAAATTATGTACGGTATATTTCTTTAAATATATAAGTTGACATTAAAATAATAAATTAGTATCACGAACAATTCGATTCTAGAAGACATGCTATTGTTAAACACTTGGATAATCAATTTTGATATTGAAATAAATATGCTAAAGTTACATATTTTTTCATACTTAAGGCTTAATTGTACATAAGATAAATTTTAATTTCATGTAGTATTTCCTAATATAGGAGGTCAACGATACTATAAAAAATATAATGAAGTAAATATCAAACGTCGCAAGATTGAATTTCGTGCTAATGTTATTTTAAATAAAAATTAAAATAAAATACTAATCACGAAAAATCATGAAATTTTTATAAACCAGGATTAATGGCAGCTTACCTCTATAGTTTTGAAAATAAACAGTTCACTCTCGTGATTTGAAAATATGCAGCTTGCGTCTTAAGATTTGTGAATATAGGCATTTTATCACATAAAAAATACAGTTTGCGCATTTTTTTGAAAATCATAGAGGGTAAACTGTCTATTTACAAAATATATGAGAATAAAATACTTATTAGGGATACCACAAGGGTAAAATATCTGTTTACAAATTATATTGCTAAAATATCTATTATCGATATCATAAGAGTTAAATTACCACTAGCTCAAATAACCAAGTACGTTTTTAAACAAATAATTTATTTTAAAAATTAACAAGATGGTGTAAGTAAAGAAATAAAACAAAAAACAGGGATCAGTTTGAAATATCCCAAAACCCGAATATGGGAGAAATATTATCTCTCCACAGTGGCACACACACTAAGCGTGAAAAAACGCCATAGCTGAGAGATGTTTCTAACTCGTCAACTCCAAGAATTCACCTCCTCTCTCAATTCACTTGCGCCAAACACAAAATTCTTCTCCTAATCACCTCAACCCTCGCATCCAACCCATACCCGCATCCATCTCCCACTTCTCCACAACAATCGTTGCTCCATCACAGCCCCAAGAAATTGCGCCAATATCTCTTGAAACCCTCTTTGTGCCGCCGGATACAGACGTTTCATCACTTGAATACTCGAGTTTGGGCGCGAGAATCTTGAAGTACTCGAATATCGTGCTGAGTAAATATGCGGCAGGACATGGAGCTGAGGTTGTGAATCCGGAGTTTGTGAAGAGCAGTGTGAGAACTGAGGACCGTCCTTCCGATGGTATGCCGGAGTTCGCCCTCGTGGGCAGGTCTAATGTGGGGAAATCCTCGCTTCTTAACTCGCTCGTTAGGCGGAAGCGGCTCGCGCTCACTTCCAAAAGCCTGGTATGTGCGTTTTTTAGGAGTGTAGTGCGTTTTCTAGGCAGAGCCAGTTAGTCAGGCATCATTATGTTTGATTTTTGGTTTCAACTGGGGGGAATCAGGAATTTAGCCTTTGGTAGAGTTTATTTCTTATTTTTCAGAACGAAATAAAAAAAATAATATCATAAGGTAATATTCGAATGAATGGATTATTTGGAAGAAATAACTTATAAAGAACCCATCTTTGGTTAGAACTCCAGAGTGAAAAAGAGGCTTTAGTAACAGGTCGAAAAGGTGCATTAAACATCTTTGGACCAGGTTTTGTTGCGAATTACCAGGTTTTGCGAATTGTCTAATAGAGAGATTTGTTACTGTATATTTGTAGATGATGCTCATAGAGTGATTGAATGTGATCAAATAAACTTGTAACATATATTACTATAGCTATGGGAAGCTTATGTCTAAGTCGTATCATACATCTGGCATGGCGTGATAGACATAGATTGCTTCATCCAACACTGATGGCCTGTTTAGGAGTTTTTTTTGTTCACTTTTTAGAAGCTAAACAGGGTTAGAGGACTTAGTTTCGTAAAGATGGCGAATTGAATTTTATTGTCAGCGAAGACTTTGAGTTTGTCTATTTTGTGATGCAAAAAGGAGTGAAGCATTGGATTTCCTATATAAGATGATTTCTTTGGTTTCAGCAAAATATGAAACTATTCAAAGCAGAATACTTTTAGCTTTTCATGTATAAATCATTATTGTGAAATTAACTATATTATCTTTCCATTTGCCAGGGAAGACACAATGCATCAACCATTTTCGCATTAATGATAGCTGGTACCTTGTGGATTTGCCGGGCTATGGGTATCAACTTGACTTTGGATATCTTGATTTTCACTCATTTTATTGGGTTCACATATGTGATTGGCATTAAAAGTAAACTGATATGTATACAAATAATCAATTGTGAGACAGTAATTGAATGGAACTGCTCATTTCTTGATATAAATGATCACCATAATTGTACTTTTAACATCAAGGGGCTGGTTTCCTACAATGTGCCGCATTTCAAATTATCTGTTGCAGCCATGCTTTATTTTCTATATTTTGGATGTTCACCAAGTGCCTCATGGTCTGACTGGATATAGAAAATAGTTATTAAAGTTTTACAAGCCGTGCGATTAGGTTCAAGGTTCAGTGACACATAGCCTTACTCCTCGGCACAAGCTAAAGCCCAGCCCTTTGATGGCGCACATTTTAATGATGAATCCCCATCCTTGGTGCGTTTTTAAGGTTCAAAAAACCTTTTAAATGCATTCTAAATGTAACGATGGTAAACCAAAATGAAGCTCAAGGTAAGTGGTAATGTTTTGTTTTTATTTAAACTAACAACTATTTATTTATTACTGTTTAATGGCTTTTAAAGTACATGCTGAGCATACATGATGAAATTTTCTTTGGATATTTATGTTCTAGCTTATCATCAATCACTTCAATCAAATGTGCGCCTTGCTCCTAGGACCTACCTATAAACACCTATTTGCCTTGTGCATTTATTAATTACGATATAGAATGTGTGACAACACATGCTAGATGTAGCACCACGTATAGTAGGAATTGAAATTAGTAAGGCAGCACATTGATCCGCCATTCGAGTGTACGGTGCTGAAATGGCTGTCTGGACCATGAAAAACTGGTAGATTTCCTTTAGGGGATGTTTTTTGCTCATTTATCTCTCAAATGTGTGTCGAATTTTAACCTTCCATGATATCACACAAAAAAAAAGTTCATTGATAGTGTGAATATTTGTCCATTCTGTTCCACGTAGCAACAAAGTGAAATGAACAATTTGCTGGTACTTGTGGCGGTAACTAATTATTGTTGTTGATTTACGCAGCTGCTCCACATGAGATTCGAACAGATTGGAACAAATTTACCAAGGATTACTTCCTCAACCGGCCTACACTTGTCTCGGTATTCCTTCTGATCGATGCCAGCATTCCATCAAAAAAAATTGATCTTGAGTATGCAAGTTGGTTAGGACAAAATCAGGTTATTAATTTCTACTACTTTTACTCTGTAAGGGAATACAAAATAACATTCATTTTCTTTTACGTGAGAAAGCTTCTTGCCATTTTCTGTTACCCTTCTTTATTGCTTTATGGAATATTGGAATGCTTTATGCCATACTTGGTGTTAACGTTATACTAATTTGGTACTTGCCAGAGTTCGATAACTGCCTTCTAAGTCGTGTAGACAAAATATTCAGTAAATGCTGCAAAAATGTGAAGATCAAATGTTGCTAAAAATGAAATAAAAACCGTTGGAAATGGTTTTTTCTTTGCATCTGGTGTATATACACACATACATACATACAGTGGCGGACTTGCCCCCCTTGCCAAAATTTTTTTTTTTATAAACATTTATATTTTAGCCCTCAAAAATTGCAATTTGCCCCACAAAAATATTACCCCCCCATATTTTTTTGGTCCCCTAAAATTTTTTTTACGTTCATTTTGTATTTTAAATTTTTTTGCCCCCTCTACTATTTTCCTTCGTACGCCACTGCATACATACACATACACATTGTGTGAGTATTGGTTATGTACTTGTATACACCCGTGCATAGAGGAAAACCCCATTTCAAATGCTTGAATGACCATTTCTGCAGGAAAAGCTACCAAATCAATTCATAATTTTCACGTCTGTGTATTGGTAGTCTTCACATGGTTTAAACATCATCTTATTATCAAGTAAAACCACTAGAAAAATTTGATAAAGAGGCTTTAGCAGGCTCAAGAAAGTTTTGATTAGATTATGTTCACTTCTTTTCCAGATCCCTATGACTTTTAATATTCACGAAATGCGACAACGGAAAAGAAAAGAACGGCGGGAGACGGCCTGAAGAAAACATCCAAGAGTTTCAGGAATTGATATGCAACTTCTTCCAGACGACACCTCCTTGGATCATGACCAGTAGTGTCACCAATCAAGGAAGAGAGGAGATACTTTTGCACATGTCTCAGTTAAGAAACTACTGGCTCAAGCATTAAGCCTCCTACTAGCATTACTTGGATTTCTGGTTTATTTATTCCTCATGAGAGGCTGATTTTGCTTCTCCTAAATTTCTCAATTTTACATTTAGCGCCTCCGTACATGAAATTCTTGGCTCTGCTGTCATCTTGTCCCCGTTGAATAATCCCATCTTGTTTCTCAAAATTGTCTTGTTTTCACGAAATTCTAGCCAAATGGTTTGTAGTAAGATAAATTCATGGAACAAATGTATTACAATTTTTGACCTCTATTGGGAACAAAAACAAACAAAAACAAATATACTCTCTGTAGAATAGTTGCATTGCGAAATCATTCTACAGTTTGTAATTGACTAGGAACATGGCCTGGTCAATAGGGTCTTAATTGACTTCTAATATATGGCATCGGCCCATGGCTTCAATAAAAGGATAGGATATTCAAAACAAAAAGTAAATTAAATATATTATTGTTTGTGCACTCCCATCTAATAATTTCTTCTATTTACAATAATCTCTCGTAGAATAGTTGCATTGCGAAATCATTCTACAGTTTGTAATTGACTAGGAACATGGCCTGGTCAATAGGGTCTTAATTGACTTCTAATATATGGCATCGGCACATGGCTTCAATAAAAGGATAGGATATTCAAAACAAAAGAGAAATTAATATATTATTGTTGTGCACTCCCATCTCATAATTCTTCTATTTACAATTCATCATTTTTTTCACATTTTGGATTCAACGCTCATTTCTCATCCGCCTCATCATTCACCTCATTATCATTCTTCAACTCTTCACATTTTTTATGCATCCAGCCATTTTTCATTTACTTACTCTCCCATTCTGTTTTTCAATTATGACATGAGAGATATTTGAAAGCGCAATAAGGGCTTACTCACTTGAGGGTAAGAAATAATAATATAACAGCACAGATGTTTGATGTGTGATTTTGAAATGATGACGAATGGGGGTTATTATGAGTTTTTGCACATACTATTCGATTTCAAATAAGCTCAAAAGGGTAGCTAGGATAAAAATGATGTAAAATATTCAGAATACGCATAAATCATCCATAAACCATATAACGTCTGTATTTCGCCTCGAATGATACTCAAGCAAGTTCTAGACTATTCTTAATTCACATTCAAATTGTATGATTTGACTATCGTGCTCGATATCGTATCAAAACCAGGGTGTAACAAAGATAATTCCAAGATTATGAATGGAACTCTACAAGAGATATGTAGTTCATTCAAGTCCCATTCTTTTACTTTTAGGCTGAAAGGGGTACTATGGTAGTTTATATCAAATGAATAAATGCCCAAATCAATTCCAAAGATTGTATGTATCATTTATATGCTTACTTAAACCACATGTTGCTTCAAGTGACAATCAATTGAGTGATAAAATCATAAGATCCACCAACATAGCGAACTAAATTTTCAAAATTTTCACAATTAAGCAGCAAGTCTCATCATCGGCCTTACACTTCAATCATACACAACTTTGTGACTCAAGAACTAACCAGACATCCTATAAATCAAAACAAACCAACCACTACTCAAGAATTCAGGTAAATAATGCAATGTGTGATAGACATGTAATTCATATGACCCCCTAAACTTAAGGTTGTGCATTGTCCTCATGTACTGAACCGAGAAAAATAAGGACAAAGCACATACCTGTTACATACGACCGTCAGTGATCGTCGTTCTCTTCATCATACTATGGGTAGGGGTGGCAGAGTCGATTGTTGTGTTGGAATATGATCATATGGACCTCGCATCAGTATAGACCTGCAATATAGACAAATAATGATCAACGACTTTGATTAAGACATGCCAATATAAAATGAATACTAAAAATAATAAATGAAATAAACTAAAAGGATAAATGATTGGGTTGCCACCCAAGAAGCACTTTGTTTCAAGTCTTCAGCCAGACAATGCGAAACAACCATCAAATAGCGGCTTCCGCCCATAGTACATATCATATGACACTACATATGGGTCTTGGTTATGTGTGACATCAAGCTTGGCAAGATAATGGCAATTAACGCTCGTCGCTCCAACACGTCCTTCATACATTGATAAGCATGGGAGAAAGAGTCTAAACTTGGCTTCATCTCGTGGAGGACGTAATATGGTGAAGTTGGCATCAATTGGAAGAACGATCCACATATGGCATATAGGACATCAGCGTCGATGAGTGCTCCTCACTATTTTCAAAAAATATGCTCATCTTCCAACATCACGCTAGACTCATCTTGACATTGGAATTCCTCTGATTAGGCTTAACCACTTGAAGAGGCTCATATTCCCTTGAATCTTCCGCATGAGTAGGATCACTCTCCCAAACTTGGTTGGTTGAGTGATCATCATCATGT
This sequence comes from Haberlea rhodopensis, assembly GCA_907163345.1. Taxonomy (NCBI): domain Eukaryota; kingdom Viridiplantae; phylum Streptophyta; class Magnoliopsida; order Lamiales; family Gesneriaceae; genus Haberlea; species Haberlea rhodopensis. The sequence goes on along the minus strand of CAJQUN010002282.1, from coordinate 2,110 downwards.
GACAACACCTGATTTGTCACCCCTCGATTAGTATATCTCATCTCGGCCTCTTTGCATCTCGCTAAAAATGTCTCTATACTGCTGCGCTCTACGCGACTTTTGAGTTGGTGTGATTTTCGATCTTTGGTTCAGAAATGAGCCACGAATTTGGGCAAATATCCTCCAACTGAGAGACTTTATCAGAATTATACTCATCCTCTCCTTGATGCTCGAATGGTTGGTGTGTAAAATGAGGGTAGTGATGCTTTGGTGGGTATTGGTGACTCCAACCATACAGTGAAGGATCACAATGCCACTGGTAGTCGAAATTCGTCATATCGTTATATAGGTGCACCTTGTCATCATCTCTACGATATATGGGACTACTAGCTGCCAAAGCTCTCATTATATACACATTCTTGTTGATGAAACACCTCCAAGTACTGTATAAAGATTGAAGAGGAGCGTATTTTTTTGCAAAGTCGTGGTTGAATATCTTCCAAGCTGCATAGAACGATTCATATGGTTGTTGGGCAAAGCTCGTGAAAACTTGTTGATGAAACATCTCCAAGTACCTCACAAGAAAACATCATAAAAATAAAATTAAAACAAAAAATCAAATTCTAAATTAAAATCAAGACTATTTGGTAACAGTATCAGTAAACAAAATTAAATAAATCCCCGCAATGGCGCCAAAAACTTGTTGCGTGTAAAAACGTACCGCAAGTGTACGGTGTCAAGCTTTATTATAGGAATTTGAAAGTACGGATGTCGAACCCACATAGATTGAAATAAGTATACCAAGTACTGTAATTAGAATAGCCTCGACTTTATTTAGCTAATCAATAGCAAAAGTAATGACCTAATTAATCTATTAAAATAAAATAATAAGATGAAGGATTTAAGTGGAGAAAATCAATGAGAACGGATTCTAGAGGTTCGACTTCACTTAACTATCCACTATGTCGTGTTCTTCAGTTTATTAGCCAAGAAGCATATGTTATTCTATTACCTTCTCTCGAGTGTTAAATAGAAATAATCATTCAATAGTCATCTTGATGTGTCCATCTAAGATAACATTTAAATAGCACAATGATTCGTTCTATGGCTTCGTAGGAGTTATACGCATGTCGACTATATACATTTCCAACGATGTAAATTCCTACGGTCCTATTCAAAACACCATATCTCGAGTGATAGATTCTAAATAAATTGAAGATTAATTTAGTGATCAATAACTGAAACACAAACAAATCAGGAATCACAAATAAACTTTATGAAAAACCAAATAATATTCATGAAATAATCAACGACCCAGTTCAATCCAAGATACTCGTTTCTCTAGAAAATAAGTTAGTTCATGAATAAATTAAATAAACAACATAGACATGTCATTAATCATCATAAACACAAAGGAAGATAATCAAACGAATTGGATGATGGCCCTCTGTATCCGGTAGTTGTCGTCGTTTTCTTTTCTCCGTCCTCAAAATCTATGTCATTCGGTGTAAGCGCGCCGTCTCAATCGATCTCCTCCTCTTCTACTTTAGGTCTTGGTTGTGCTCTCGCTGTTGTTCACGTCGTGCGTGAATTCTCCATTTGTTTTGCTCCGAGTCGTCGTCCTCTCTTTTTTCTTCTCTCAAACCTAGTTTTCGTGTATCAGATAAGGAAGGTAGGAAAAGTTTCCAAAATTATGTGGCGTATTTACGCTGATGATACTGGTGTATCTACGCCGACGATGTGTTAAAATGCTGGCTTCCGCGTAGCTGGCGTATTTACACCTAATTACAGGCGTAGTTACGCATCAGATTGGCATATTTTACGCCTGCTTTAATTCTTCACAATTGCAATTTACGTAGCTTGACGTATTTACGCCTCAGAATGGCGTAGTTACGCCTGTCTCTTGAGTGAAAATTTTGAGGCATTTACATCAATCCAAAGGAAATTTAACCATTTTGATCAGCTTTTGCACCCTTTTAGTCCACAAAACCATGTAGTTACCTGGATTCCTACAAGACGTTACAAAGCATCAATAACAAAACACATAATCTCTGACCGAAAAAACCAACATCAATCCAAACAAATTCAACGAAAAAATAATGCAAAAACGCACTTATCACCTATGGATTAA
>CAJQUN010002281.1:0-29420 GCA_907163345.1 Haberlea rhodopensis | reverse complement strand
GTTTTGACCGGGTTTAGACCCGTCTCATAGGGGCATGGTTTAATACGGTCCGGGTTTAGACCCGTCAATTGACATCCTACAAACAACCATGTGCTTTCAATTTACAAGAATATAAATAAAATAGTATTTCCCCAAATCCAGATGCAAATTATCAGTACGAGAGCTAAGTACAAAACTAAAAGCAGAAACACAAAACTTATTATCTCTTGATTGTCGCAAATGTATTTCGTTATGCTTATAGAGAGCATCCATCATAAGGAAGTTGTAATAGAAGCACAATCTCACCGTGACCAAGGAGATGAGCCAGGTAATCTTCAACCTTCTTCAAATAGTTTTTCGAAGCGAAGGTAATGTCCATGACAAATCAAGGATATGAACATCTTTAACTGCCTCTAACCAATAAAGTTTGCCTGCTTTCCAAATAGGAATGTTCAACCCAATCTCTGGCTTAACCAAAGGCCTTTCCTGACATTGCCAAATAATTCAAGGACCCAACTTTCAATAACTTCAAGAGTCTCTGCAGAAATTAAATGCAGCAGTTAAAATAACAAAAAAGCATAAGACAGAATCATGTATTTCTAGGGGTAGGTCGTGAAAGTAACCTGAAGAAACACTGATAAAGAGCCAGTAGATTCTTATATACTGATTCTTGATAAAATAAGGAAATTACCTTCTTATCCAAAAGAGAGACAAATACCTTTTTAATCATCACTAGCACCTAGACCACACTTATAGACACCTTTTCCCCAAACCCATATGGGAATTTTGAGCAAAGCCAGCATAAGAGCAAAAAACCATATCAATCTTACGAGTTATAATTATTTTCACCATGGCATTGTTCCCATCAGATACGCGAACTATATTTATTTTTGCACCATTTTGCTGACATGAGGGCAGAGAAGGAGCAGTTACGAGGTGTAGTCTTAGGGTTACGGTTTATGGTAAAATCATCAATAAACAAAGGTATCTCATGTATTTAAATCAAATAATTCATATAGGTTGGACCGACCCACCTCCACCCACATTGCTTGATTGCCTTTACCAAAGGAAAAGGTATGAAACATTCCAGGTGACCCAATTTTCGCAGTGCTTTCTATCAGCCCAGTGGGAGGTCGGTGAAGTATATTCGGGCATACCCAAAACTAATCCTTTCCTTTTCTAAGACAGCTAACTTATGCTATGTTTGTCCCCCAGCATCTTACCTAAATATCCATCCACATACTCAATAAAAGAATCCATTTACAACTCAAAATTCACCTGGACCATTAATCAACTAAAAACCTTCCACATCAAATTAATTTTACTACTAGACACATTTGTAAAACTTACCACCCCTATAATAACTAGCTTCATCGATCCACATAATAATAATCATTGTACAGCTTCAGAATATGATCCCGTAATTGATTCCCTTCTCCACAGCATCAGCCAGGCTCTTTTTTATATTCCCTACAATAAGCCATAGGGGAATTTTTAATACCATATTGACCTGCAGAGAAAACAAATGAAGTAATAGCAATGCAAACACAAAGAAAAATAATAATGCAAAACACAAACCCCAAAAGAATCGGTTGAAAGGATGATCTGATGCAGATGTATAGCATTGTAGTTGTTGGAGCCGGCAGGAATCATTTTGTAAAGCCTGATTAAATTCTGTAACCCAGATTGCAATGTGATAAAAAAGAAAAAGAAAGAACATTCAGTTCCAAGTGTTCACAGGAGCAGAAAATAATGGATCACTGAAGAAGTATGAACTTTTATGACACTGCATAAGGACACAGACAATAAAACTTGAGGTACCCCGAATCCACAGCCAATACCTCCCGTTCCATTGCTTCCGCCTTCACTAAAGGCGAGACAAAAAATTGAGCAAATCTGAAAATTAGACATCAAGAATAAGCAACCACGTAATCTTGCATTCAAGAAACACAAGTAAAAGCCACGAACAAGAAAAAGTCTCTTTGATTGCAAAACAAAATCACCGAGCCCATCACCACACATCACACGATGAAAAAAAGCATTACATACATTACATCTAACAGAACTTAGAACCCATGTAATTCCATGTTACATTACCCTTTTGCATCAATCAACATCACTAGAATCACTTGCACCTTCAAATTCTATTAAGTCCAAAATTTTGAAGAACTGATATAATTTTGCATTTGTCCAGTACATGGCAAAATCTTATATGATCCCCAAAAAACCATAAAAACATCGTTCACTTCATGTAATCATGAACAAACAACTACATCATCTTACACTTTTATAAAGAGTTTTTTAAGCATAAACATAGCTAATGTAATGTGTAAGTATTTCAAATTAGCTACCATGCTTGAAAACACAATATAAAAAAATCATAACAAAAAAATAGAACATCCTAGTTTCCTCAGAATAACTATACTGCAAACGTGAATGTATAAACATTGCTACACATAAACATGAGTGATTAAAGGATGAGATATTCAAGCACTCACATGAGGCACAGTAAAAGAGCTGCAAAATACAGTTCAATACATTCCTGAAGTGAGCACTAAGTGTAAATAAATATTTACATAAACATGTACATAAAAGCACGAGTGCAGTAATAAAAGCTCAGGGAAAATAATACTATTTCTTTGAGTAGCTCATTTTTCTATGGGCTAAAGGATTTTCAAGAAAATCAGCATGGCAAAGATAAAAAATATATTTTTTACGGACCTTCTATGCTTTCCAATACCATTGAAAAAAAATATCAATGGTAATTAAAGTGTGAGAAAAACAGAATGGATAAATAAAAAACTTAGTACTGTGTTGCCTCAAGACAATAGCTAGTGGCTGAAAATAAATCAAATCAATAAAGTTTCTATCTTCCAAAAGAACCCTTTGTTTACCTTGTCAATGCACCCTTGAGAAACTCCCTTTTTACCTCAAAATGATAGCAGGTATGCTCAGTTTCTGTGTACGCATTTGATGATCCTCCATGCTTAGATAAGTAACTATCATACTAGGAAAAAAAGGGTCAATTTCAGAAATAAAATTTCTAGATGACCTCCACAAAAATGATCTAATCAAAAAATAATGACAAGAGGACATGTATTCGACCAGGAGCTAGGACTTCAACATTTGAGAATCATGACATTTAGGATAATTTTGGTTGAGTTCTAAATTCTTTTCCACATTTTTGATGACTTAACATTTACATATTTAATTTTACTTTTGTTTATTTCTCTCTCCTAACTCAAGCTTCACAACTTCCCTATCCATCAACTCAAACTTCTCATACTAGGGCAGCTTGAGTTCGATTGTTTGCAAACTACACTCAGCTCTCCGTCTTGTTTATTTTGCCAGATCAAAAAAATGTGGGCAACCTGCCAGACCACAAAGTTCCACCAGCATCTAATCAATCATTTAAAGCTACTTGGAGGAAACAATTTTGATCAACAAACCTCATTTTCATCTGGAAATTCAGCACTTCCCATGAAAAGCATGTGCTCTGCATTGAAATTTCAATATAAACATGTTTAAATAACACAGAAAATTTGAATTCTATTTATTTTATAAGGAATGCCTCCTATTGTTCTCGTACACGGTAAAATCAAGAGCATTTCTTGCATATCGTGCAATGAAAGTATGATCTTTGGCAAAAAAACTCCACATAAATCTCTTGTGGTACGTAGAAAATCACTTATGTGGAGTAGTAAGTAAAAACAGCTGCTGCAAACTATTACTGAAATAACAGAAAGTTTCCTACCGATTTTGACAGGAAAAAATAAGCAAATATCAAAAAGCCTCATCTTCCTCGCCTTAATTTTTCACATACTTTTTTTTTTAACCAGGACCTAAGCAACGTCATCAGCTCAATACTCTAAGCCAGCGATTATAGAGTAAAATGCCACTTCATAGTAGTTATTTATCATATATCTCCACACTATCTTATCCTATGGAAACTCAAACGATAATTCGCAATTCCAGATGAATGGAGTAGAAATTCATAGTAAAACAAGAGGGGCAAAAATAAACCTAGAAAGTGTGCCAAGCCCTGCGCTTCATAAGGATCCTTAAAACTCCCCATTCCTACACACATTGCAGCCGCAGCCTGTATAAATCCAACCGAAAAGTAAAAAAGAAGAAAACTTCATTCTCAACGATCACAAACCTCAATCAAACTGAATGAATTAAACTAATTCAAATTCAAGTCATTAAATGCCCATCATTTGATAGAATCTATCTAACCTTCTTCTGCAACGAGCCTTTCAATCCTTTTTCCTCTTCCTCCTCCACTTCATCTTCCTCTACCACTATCTCCTCCTCCAAAATCCTCATCGTCTTCTTCTTCTCTCATCGCATCTTCATCCTCGTCCTCGTCCCATCTTCCTCAATGCTACCAAGCTTTATTTCCCCATAAGGCTGATCGGAGTAAATCTCGGGATCATGAACAAGCAAAGCACATAGCCCGTTAGCGAGTTGAATGTATCTGTAGAGCCGCCTGTCTGTGGGGGACTTTATCACGACGTCGTCGGAGGAGATAGCGCCGCCACCGACCGCCATTGTTAGCAATAGAGATCGAGAGTGAGAGGAGAAGCGGCTGATTTTGGGTCTTGGCAGAGACGCAGAAGTCTTGCAAAGGTATTTGTAGTATGCGAGTCTTTTGGAGTCTATGTTACGGCGTATAGGTATAGGGCAGTAGCTCAGTGAGGATACCAGCTTCATTATTTTCCATCACAAATATAGTCATGTGTGTATATTTCATTTTTGACCTTTTGTTTTTGAAAAAAAAAAAACTTATTTTCCAATTTTATTTGAAAAATAAAAGTTGAAAATGAATATTAAAAGTTGGATACATTTATTATTTATTTTTAATAATAGTTTCTGAATAATTACTAATATAGTAGTGTTATTCAAAACTTAAAACCAATTGCTCTATTTTTATATGTATAGCTCCAGGGACGTATTTAGAATTTAGATTGAGAGAAGCAAAAAACATTAAAAAAATGGTGAAAATATTTTAGGGTGGAGTGTGAAATTCAGGGGCAGGATGTGTTAATAGTCTAAATTTGATTTGATATGTTGCAAAATACGTCACATATCCAAATCAATTTAGAGTTTTGAATAACTTGTGGGTCTCATTTCCCCGGGGTTCAGGGTGCTGAACCGGAACCGGTTGGTCCGGTTATAAAACAGGAATTCGATCCGGGTTTTACCCGGATCAGATCGGTTCCAGAGATCCGGACCGCCAATCCATTCCGTTTTCGATTCCCCGGTTCCGAACCGGATCGGTTCCATGGCATTTGCCATGGAACCGAACCGGACCAATCCGGATTGGTCCGGTTCCACACCAAACAATTCCGGGACCGTCGGAATCATTCCGAATCCGCCCCTGTGACACCCTGACCCGGGGTGCCGCCCTCCCACCTCCTCTCTCTACGCCTCATCCCCACAATTTATAGATTAATTTGAACTAAATGTGGTTGGTAAAAAAATGTGCTAAATTTCATCACATTTTAGTAAAACTAACATTCCAATTGCCTGGTTAGAATCTCATTAATTTACATGTTTTTTTTTTTCATACATACCTATACTATTTAGGATTGGGTGTGGAGAGAGATCTCAAACCTAAGACCTCCCGTCTCTCAATAAGAGCGATGCCATGAGAGCGATGCTATGAGCGACAAAGTCCCTCGGCAATTTACAAGTTATTTCACTCTCCGTGATACTTGTTGGAAAGAATAGAAGGCATACGGTGTTCCCATGAAACTTGATTTATTCTCAATAAATTTGGTTCACTCGGAACATTTTAATCGGCAAACCACAATCCAAAAGAAACAAATCACACTCACTCAACTCATTCCTTGTATGACTACGTAAGCTACAAATAAAGAATATGTATCCAAGAAAACAAGACTGGTCACGAAAAAAGTTATACACAAAATAAGAAAATCTATCATCTAAAAAGGGAAAATGTAACCCAAAAATAATGCCCCTCACCCATCTTCGGGATTATTTTCTTGTCCCAAAACCCCAGGAAGCACGGCTCTTTCATCGGCAGCATTATCTTCCTTTTTAAGCATAGATGCTTCGAGGTTCGGTACGCCATTCGGTGTCCCCAAAAAGCATATCAAAAGGAAGAGTAGCAACGTTCATCAATGTTGTCAAGCTCTTCCTGTCCTCGTCGGTAATAACATCGGCATAACATCTCTTCACGGTACGGATCGCAGTTCAAATCCAATCCTCCTTTTTTCGCCTCTTCCAAATGCATTCGATTTCCATCATCGGTTTCCTGATGATGGTTCATATTTATAAGTGCATTTCCAGAAATATCTTCTTCTTGTTCTTCCCTCTCGGAACAAATTTTGGCAAGAGTAGGCTTATCTTTCTCATGGGCAAGCTCAGCTTCACGTTCTGATTGTCTCTTCTTCTTCCGCATCATGAGAGTCTTGAATCGACGCTTAACGGTTGAACAGACATTGCATTTACAAGTGGGCTCATGTTTTCCTTTCCCACTTGGAGGCTGGATACAAACAATGCAAGAGCATCCGGGCCGTGTGTCGAGGATGTCTCGTGGTGGCCCCAGCAGAAGACTCCCCCATGTCGACTATGTTGTCTCCTAAAACTGCAATGGTAGCCAAGGCATCTAAACCAGATGGTTCCCTTTCTTTTGACATATTATCTGAAATTCTTCTCTTCTTAAACTCTGGAAATTATACCCAAAACAATTCAGAATCGTACACGAGAACAATTATTTGGTGAAGGAAACATAAAAGAAATGGTTTACAAGATACATACACAGGTACATATAGATAAACAAAATAGGAAATTTCTCCAATTATTTCATTGCAAATATTAACGTCCACAAAAGGAGGCGGGATCTTTACATTAACCATGCAATTCATACCATTGTTATAGGTAAAGAGAGCTTCCAGATCCTCGTTTGGAGCTGAACATGAACACCTGAAGCAAATAAACAGCACATCGATAAGTTTCTCTTTGCTCCGCCTCTGGGAGCATATAATGCTCAAAATTACTGCTATGACATATTTAGAAATAAAAATAATAATGAATTCAACGAGTTATCGATCATTCATAAAGAAGTCTTAAGGGAATATGCGGATCAGAATTGTACAAATCTCTTAGTTTTTCATGCTAAGGTTGGATGGAATCATTTAATCCCGTTCTAGTGTCGTGAACAAGAAGCCTTAAGGTACTCAAAATTGATAAGTTTCGCCTTAGCGTCCCTTTCTGTTGATGTTTGAGTTTTTAGGCATAACCCCCCAATTTAAAATAATTACAAAATGTCCGCATTGACCTTGGACATTTCTAGTCTATTATATTCAAACATGGTTCTGAAATTTTGAATGCGCTCTGAAGGTTCAAGCTTCTGAATTTATGGTTCGTGCTTAATGTTTATGGATTCAATATTTTCATCTATATCGAACCTCTCGAAGTACTGACCTATTCGAGTCCCATATATTATCTGAACACGTCCACTTGGCAGAAAGAAGAGCATGAATGGGCAACCTTCGCCATTTTGAGCAAAAGTCACATTGTGCAAGTTGTTCCTGCTCTCTGATAAGATTTCCCAACATTGTTATTAATAAACGCACAAGAACAAAAAGTATCATGCAGACATTCAATAAATTTGAGTCACAGTCTTTACAAGATAAAAAAATACTTAAATTCTTACCCCCGAGTCGCGAAGTAAAAACTGTCCTCTTTCCAAAAATCGGTGGTTCCTAAACAACAGAAAAAAATAAATACAAACTATTACCAAAGTAAAATTAAGAATCTGCGCAACTGGACATGAACAAAACTGTAGACAGTAACAGTATAGCTCGATAACTTGGAAGCGTAAAATAGTCAAAGCGTACTCGATAATTTGGAAGCGTAAAATAATCAAAAAACCATGTTTCAATTGTTTTGCCATGTTAATAGATATACAAAACAACACGAGCAAATGTAAGGCAATAAATAATTTGGAATTGTAAAACAGCCATAACGCCACGTTTCAAATCGTGCCATGTTAAAGATACACAAAACAATGGCAGCAACTGCTGCTATTCAACAGAATCCAAAGTGAAATCCAAAAACCATAACCATAGCAACATACAAAATTTCATAATCCAACACCTACAAACATGACCACCATTTATAGAGAGAACATATAAGATGACTCTGCATGAAGTTTCCAAAAACATAACCATAGCAACATACAAAATTTCATAATCCAACACCTACAAACATGACCACCATTTTATAGAGAGAACATATAAGATGACTCTGCATGAAAGTTTTCTTACATCAAATTCTTCAATTCAAGGTCCTCAACCAAGACAATGGTTGGTTTCGCAGATGGTGAGGGACGAAGCAACTCTTGTGCTTCTTCCCACGTAATTCTCAGCTCCACAGCATCATCATTGTTCATAAGAAGCCTTTTGCTTTTAATGTTTCTCAACTTCTTCTCAGACACAGGATTACTCTGCTGCATGGAATCATCGGATGTTCGGCCTCCAGTCTCCCAAATTTTGGTAAACAATAATGTGATTATCATAGGTGTAAAATCAATAAAGGAATGAATCAAGGAAAAAATCAAGTAATAACTTACGGGAAGTAAAGTGTCAGAAACACCAGAATACGACCTTTCTCCAGCAGAAGTACCGTTTGGAAGGACGGTCGCATGGGAATCCTACTTGTTACCCGATAACATTATATGAAAGCAATTTAAAATAAACAACGGGGTCATGCATAAAATGCTTACCGGCACTTCACCGTTGTTTGTCGCCTTCCGACAGCCTATCACGAGTTGACATCCAGGATCTATCCGACTAAATGTCACTGCTCAAAACACAAACAATGCACAGTATTATAATATTTGTCTCCATCACACAAAATAATCATGGATGGTAAATACTATTTAGTGATTTAAAAAACTATATAATTGTCCAAGGATATACCTATGTCACCGGCTTGTACTTGCATTTTTGGATGCAAGGGGTAACACCCTCCAAATACATACATTCGGCTGTTATTATTAGGCCAAAATCTAAATTGAAATGTCCAATGCTTTCCTTTTATGTCCTGAATCCTTACAGGTATACCTTCTGATTGATTAATAGGAGGAAAATACGCCTGCAAAAAAGATTATTGTGATTAATAATTACCGAAGTTTTGTCACTGGATGCTGAAAAGCGTAACACTAAGCCCAAACACAAGACTAACTTCAGCACAGGCTTTTGGAAGGACCAAGCGACCAATTCGGCCAGCATCACTTGCACTCAGGATCTTCTCAAATAATGGCACAATCGAGGATTTCAAGCTGAAAATCTACAGTTAAGGCAAACTCTACAGACTTGTTTTTTAAAGAAAAAAAAATAATCTAGCGTCAGGAATAAATAAAAAAACAAATAAATTAGAGGATACTCTCCAGATAATTGCTGCAATTCTTGGTCTGTGATCTTAGGCCAGTATCGAGGAAGCAGCTGAGTCCGACCCCGTCCATCAGCTGGAGCCCTAGCAAAACGTTTTTGTGTGATATTGCTTTTATTTGTCTCTGAACAGGATGCAGGATTATGCTTGACTGGATTTGACAATGCTTGCTTTGTACGGTTCCCATATTGGAAAGAACTTCTGCTCTGTTCGACCCCTTCAATAATCTCTTCACGTAAAGGAGTTGCCGAAGAGAAGTTTAGAGACTGCTGGGCCACAGACTCATAGGTATCTTTAACTTCTTCTTTTGGTCGACCAATATCTGGTTTGAGAAAAGCAGATGAAGAACACTGCAGTCTGAGATTTGATAGGCAGTTTTGGGTGTTCACGGTTTTCAGCATGGATTCTTCTTGTCTAAGTTGCTCGAGCTTCGAAATCACGTCATTTGCTCCCACAACCTTTGTCAACTGAAGAAGCCTCTCACAACTGAATTTACCTTCATTTCTTTTATGCTCAGTAACTAGAGGATGCACATCTTTTACACCATTTGTCATAAACGGGCCACTGGGAAGATCAACAGGAGCCTGCATGAATGATTCAAGTACAAGTACCAAGGAATCATCCTATTATCTCATAAGAGAAGAAATAATCAAAGATAATCGGATCATGCATCACAAATAAACAGAATTCAACTTCAGAGGCTATGAAAGGAACAATTCACGAACTGCGATCAATAAGAGAACCTCTACAAAATGTGAATGCACACAATGTTAAGGTGATTGATGCAAGAGTAACAATTTCTTTATAAAATGGCCAATTCACATTACATGCAATCCGTGGAAATAAGTAAAGGTAGATCCAAGAATTCGAAGAGGACAGGGTGAGATGGAATGAAATTTGCAATTTCAGAAAAAATTCAAAAAATTTCCATAGCGTATTCCTCCCCCTCCCCGTGTCTCCCCATTAGATTTACCTCTCGAAATAAGCACATTTTAGTTCTTGCATTTTTGCTATCTTAAATGAACGATAACCTGAACTGGTTGCACAGATTGAATATCCAAATGCTTTTGCACACTTAGGCAACTGATACCTCCACAATCCATGTATTCATATTGATATTTTGAAGCAATGCACCCGCAATGGATGACCTGTCATGCCAAATGACAAAAAGATCGACAAACACAAAAAACAAATAAACTAACACATAAAAACTTCTTTAAAAAGACGGCATGGATGTCAGAATACTATTACCTTCGCACATATTCTGCATGCCCGCCAACCAGATTCATTAAAGTGGAATTTTTCACAGAAGACTGAATTCTTGTACAGTGATCTGAATCAATATTAGGCGGTCTCACAACACGAATCAGGCATAACATGCAAACTAACAGATTAAGTGAAAAGAAACTTCTTTGGTTCCTAGCAAAAATTTAGATGAATATCATAAATAGCTACAAGATATACACATCATACACAAGAACTCGAGCACAGCCAGTGAAGTATGTATATGGAAAGTCTTGATCTTCGGAAAGATAAAGATTCCATTTAACTATATGAATAGCAGTCCTGAGCGAATTTAAATACAGGTAAAAAAATTAACTTTTTTATTTTAAAATTCAAAATAAAATGAGCAATTACAAATTAAAAAATAAAAAACACGAGGAAAAACTGCATAAAATTGGGAGGAAAAGGCAGGAACCAAAACTGGCGCAGAAAATGGAAGAAAAAATCTAAAAATAGGAAACATAAAAATGTCAATGACAGATAAAATGTTCACGCTATCAAAATAATAAAAACTCTCCGGTGGAACGATGTATCACATCCCCAAATTACCCTCAAACTGAATTCAGACGTAAGTGGAGGATAAAATGTATTTTGTATACAGAATTGAGAAGGGTTAAATTTGGTATTCAGAATTACCCGCATTTGTAACAAAGCGTGGCGAATCCTCCTGATTTCAAGCTCCAACCTTTCTTCCACTCAGACGACGTTGTTGTACGGCACGCCTCATTCATGCAATTCTTTGACCCCATTTCTCGCAAATTCAACTCCCAAACTCAAAATCCCTATTAAACCCAAACACAAAACATCGAAATCAAAACCCTTTACCCCATCAAAAATGAAATCACGCTGACCCAGATGGACAAAACAAAATTTTTTGAGCAAATCGCATATCGACAGAAAAATAATAGCAACTGTTCCATGTCCCTTAATTTTTCAGAACATGTTCCAATTACCTTGTTCAAATCAATCAAATGCACGACAGCATGTAAGCATCTATAGGCCAAATCAAAACCCACGTCACCAACTTTTGATTTCACAAACTAGAAATCTTGGGTTGAATCTGCGATTCAAAAATCAAAACCAACGTTGACGTTGGCCGGTTCTCCCGTCGGTGGTGCTACTGATTCTTGCTGTGCCAAAATTAAATTAATTATTACTTAAAATAAAAAAGTAGATAAAAAACAGAGTAGACATGGGAATTGTGTAATAGTGTATATATTTGGACGTGTATCAAGCGTGGGAGTAAGCGTAGAAAGAGAGAAGATAGAGAAAGAGAGAGGGCGTGCATCCAAAAGGGGACAGAGGCACAAAATGCATGCACGACATTTGAAGAATGATGCACTAAATGAATGCAGTTTAATTTGCATCCATTTTTTGGGGGGATGTTATGAACATGCTTCTAATTAATTCTGGGGTTTTTTTAGAAAAAATTTTCTGGGTTTTTTACTGTTTCGAGGATTTCGGACAACCGCTATGATGAATTTCCCGTTTACTTCTGTTTTGTAGATTCCCCACGTTGTCAACATATCCCCAATTTTATCTCCCACTCACCATATATGACTAGGGTTTGATGTACGCTTTGTGTGTAACCTAATTCGATTCAACATAGCTCGAAAAATAACTCAAAAGAAATCTTATTTCATATTTGAAATTTAAAATACTTGAGATGAAACAAATGTGAAAAATAGTGGAGATGAAACAAGCGTGATGATATGACATAAAATTTTTGTTGACGGTTTTTCATGTGGAGACGACAAATAAACAGATGAAACAATAAAAATATGTTTTGATAAAGAGTGCATTTTTGGGTTTTTGAAAAGAACTTCACAAAATGATGTTACATGACACCATCAGACTCTCTTGCATTATTATACGGAGTAACATTATATATATATATATATATACTAGCATTATAACAAATTTATTATTAAATTACTTTCAAACTAATTAATTATTTGTAATATTTTAAAGTATTCATCATGATTAAATCAAACGTAATTTATCGGAAAAATTACAGTTTTATCTCATGTACAAAAAAATTATTACAAACGTTTGACTCATATTTGAATACTAACGGATGAATTCATGTAGAATAGCTGCATCATAATACATCACTTCAAGTTTGTAATAGATTAGGAAAAATTACAAATGTCTATATCCTATGATTTGACATAAAATACATAGCATGAGAGGTAATTTGTTTAATTAGAGAGATGCAATTTGTTATTATTTAAACTAGATAAGTCTATAATAATTCACATATTTATAATTCAAGAAATAAATGTTGTAGAATTAGAAAACATGGTGAAAATATGGAGATGGTAGTTGTAAATGGCCAGTACATTTACTAAATTAGTTTTAATAATAATTTGGTTTAAATTAGATATATGTAATTTGTTATTATTTAAACTAGATGAGTCTATAATAATTCACATATTATAAATTCAAAAAATAATTTGAATGTTTGAGAATTAGAAAACATAGTGAAAATATGGAAGATGGTAGTTGTAAATGGCCAGTAAATTTACAAAAATAGTTTTAATAATAATTTTTTATAATTTAAAAAAAAATCATATTTTTACCCATTCATTTAAAAAGATTGAAAATAATTATGAGGGCTAAATCAATTAAATAATATTATATGTAGATCTATCACATCCAATTGCTCAAACTACAAGGACTAACACTTCATGTAGATATATATTTTCCTATTTTATCTTATGATGTAAATTAATATATGTCTTATAGTAAATAAAAAATTATTTCGATAATATAATGTCATCCATCTATGTTATGATGGACACAACATAGTTAGGACTAGAAATAACATTTGATTTATGCGCACGTTAATAAGAAATCTAATTATGGATGATAATTTGAAATCTTGAAAAATAAAATTCCTTTTTCATTAATTCGTTATTGAAACGGAAGGAATAAAATAAATTTAGGAATTTTGTGCTCTGCTGGGAGGAAGATCTATGCTGGCTTGATTGACCATGTTCAGCAGATGATTGCCTCTCTGGGATTTGTTCTCTTCTGCTTGGCTACTTAAGCTTCATTCACATTTTATAGTTACATGAATTTTTTTTAAAAAAATATTTTCAGAGAGGCCTCTGGAAGTTTATTGGATGCTAGAGTCAAAAGCATAATCTAATTATATACTGAAGAATATATAAATTAGCTCAATTTAAATAATGACGTGAATTTCATTCCTTTTACTTCCCAAGTTGAGCATAAAATATGAAATTATTTTACTCAAAAAAAATATATGAAATTGTTTAATGAATTAGTTGGATCTATAAACAAAGACTCAGATATTACCCAATAAAAAATTAAAGAAAGACGGTTGAACGATCAAATGATTATCATTGACCTTTTCTATTTTTCTCAATAACATTCCCAAAAATGATCAAATAAAAAACATAATCCTTTGAGCTTCCGATCTTTGTTGGAATGGTAGGCTCACCTCTCCATTTGAAAATAGACTCGAG
This sequence comes from Haberlea rhodopensis, assembly GCA_907163345.1. Lineage (NCBI taxonomy): Eukaryota > Viridiplantae > Streptophyta > Magnoliopsida > Lamiales > Gesneriaceae > Haberlea > Haberlea rhodopensis. The sequence goes on along the minus strand of CAJQUN010002281.1, from coordinate 15,243 downwards.
TTCGAGTCGCGTTGTGTAGAAAAAAACTTTTGCCCCTCCCCAATTAAAAAAAAAAACAATCATTTATCAGTACTCAAACCTAAACTAGTTTTCATTTGATACATCAAAATTCAAGAAATAAAAATTTTACCAACACGCATTTAATTTGGAACTATACTCGTCCTTCTTGAATAGTACACCCATATTTATATATATGTGTATGTATGTATGTATTGTGAGTTGTGAATAGGAATATTCACGTATATTAATAGAATTTGGAAGAGCAGTTAAGAATTGATCTTGAATTAATTATGCATAAAGATTCTACAAACATGACATCAACCACGAGTCGATGTCAGCAGGGCACGGGTGGTCACCAAATCGCCATGATATTTAAAATTTATTCTCGACATCAGCATGTAGTGAGTGACAAAGGCTTAGGCAACCAGTGCAATGCATGCATGTATTGAGTTGCAAACAATAATGCTATCAGTAAAATATTTATATACTGTGGTGTTTTAGCACTCGAGCTTTTGGATTCATGCAATGTTGTTCCAAATCTTACACCAGTTGACGATCTATTATGTTGAGCTCGTGTTTGTGTATTTTCCTTAGTTTTTAGTAAAGGTGCTTCATCGTTGACAAGGTTTGGCCAAGTTTTAAAAGCCGGAGTTTGTGGTTTCGTACCCCCAGACGTGTTTTCTTTTGGTCGTTTCTTTCAGGTTGCAAATTATGGATTCGGGAGATTGTGCGGTTTGTGTTTGTCATCAGTTCGTATCTCTCGTTTATTCTCTTCTTTACCTAGCGAACTAATGGAAAACAGTTCCCTCCTTCGACCTTGTTTTGGCCTGCGTGGGTTAAGGGAACTCGCTTGGCTACAGTGATCCTTGAACTATCCCGTTAGCAGTCTTACACTTCTATTACGCTGCACAATCCTTCTGGATATTTTAGTTAACATTTACAGGGATGTTTCTTGACATTGTGTGGCCTTTGTATCTCTAACTCTGTCGCCCTTTTTGTATTTTATTTTCTGACGTTTGATTATTTTCTTCTTGTAAACGATGTTTACTAATATGATGTGGTTATGCTAAAAACCTCTCAAAGAATCGCATGTCAAACTAATTAAACTAACCAAAATCCCATACCCACTGGTGGCGGATCTAGAAATCAGGGGGAGTGGCTTAATGTACCTGAAGGAGGGGAGGGAAGCCACATTTTAGAAAATACACCTGAAATTTCAATTTTTTTTCATGTGATACGATCTCCCACCCCTCTGCTGCATCATCTCCAGCCCAAACAACATCTTTGCGAGAAAAAAAAATTTGTCACACAAAAAGAGTCAACAAGAAGAACAGATAATTTGTGAATCATTTGAATAGGATGGAAATCAAATAATGCTTTTGCATTGCATATATGCATATTAATTTCCCAATTGTGAATTGTTCTCCTTTCTCAATGTCAAGCTGTATTCAACTTTAAATCACAGGATACCATGTAGGATATCTGCCCCTACCATTCCATTGATATGTACAGTAGAAGAAGAAAATATTCAACTATTGGCGGTCTTCAATACATGCCAGCAGGTAACATCTGGCAAGATATGCTGGTAATAGCATTTCATGCACTACTTTCTATGATTCTTTCTTTACTCGAAGGTTGTTTTTTCAAGATTTCTTGGTTGCACCACCATCACTGAATGAAAAAACTCGTCATATTGAAAAGTTCACAATTGAAAGAAAACACACATACACACACATACATATATTATGGAAACCTTAGTATTGTCAAACCGATTAAACTAACCTGCTGTGGAGGAGCATGATTCTTCACTGCGCACGAAGAAATGAAATTTAAATAAGTTTTAAGGGAATAGAATGGAAAAATTTGATATGTCAGACAGGAAAGGCAAATGGTAAACCTCAGGCGACTCATCTCTCTCGTGTCTTCACTCGCAAAGCAGGCAGACGTATCTTTATCTTCATCATCAATTCTAATAGTAGAATACCTGCCATTATGCAGAACAAAACCCATAACAAACACACACTTGACAAAAAAAAAAATTCCGATAATTTGAATATCACCTTGTATCTGAAATTCTGAAATCAGGATAGTCTTCCAATATCTTGTACTTTGAATATGGAAGAAGCGTATCTGAGCAAATGAGAAAAAGAGAACATAATTTTTTTTAATGAACTTCAAAGCATGAAAAAAGCAGCATCATATAGAAACCAGAATCTAGCATTCTTACCAGAGAAGCTGATAAACATAAATGGAAATGAAGGGGCATGAATTTTTAAGAAAAAGTTTATCAAAACCATGCACTGGAAATTAAGAAAAAAATTATGAAGGAAATTGAAAATGCTATAGAAACAACTTAATGGAAATTTAACTTCTCTGCAGGAATTGAGAAAACTGAAACTTGAGATAAAAATTGCAAAATTTTCTTCCCAAACTGATTGTTAAATATGTAGATTGTTTTCCCCCAGAGCAGCCTAAGTCAGTATTTCAATTTTGCCCTAGAAAAATGTTTAGGCTTAGTATAACTGAAGATCGCATGCAACTATTTAGTACACCAAAGCATATAGAGAATCTTCATTTTTCCTAATATCAGCACTCTTGATGTCCCGTGATTATGAACCTACATCAATATTTTACCATAGATCCACAAATAATGCAGAGAACTGTAGAGAACTAACGCAAAATTGAATGACTCATGTTCATTGATTGGTAAAATATTAAAAAAAAAAAAAAGAGTTACCTGCCATATCAGAACTTTCATCTCGTTTGGTGTTGAACCTATAGTCAGAAGATCCCATCATTAAAATACATATTGAGAAGATTCGAGAAAAAATTTAATATGAGAGACAAACTTTCTATTCTGTAGATTCCAGTCTTCAAAGTTGAAATTTTCTTTCCGTTGGTTTTCAATAATGAAAAGATCATCAAAACCAACATCCCTTGGATATGACCAACTGTTGCAAAATGATTCATACTCTCCCAGGTCATCAATATCGTCATCTAAGAAGCTTGGACCTACTGATTGGAAAAGGAACAATGGTCCCAGTCATATCATTTTAAACAAAATTGTCTTGACAAATAAAAATATGATGTATACCAACTTCATCGCATATAGAAGAAAATATCACATAACACAGGAAAAACCTCAGTCACGAAGCAACCCAAAGGCCCAATCACAAAAGTAATTCCAGGAAAAAAAATTCTAAATCCCAATTTTCAGATGATAAATACTAGTAGCAACACCCATTGCCATGATGATGCCTTTCTCAAGGGGCAGATGTCATTAATAATCTCTTTAAAAAGTACAAATTAAGGTGGGAGCTAGTTCCCCAATAACAATTGATTTGAAAGAGCAGTTTCAAATAATAAGGGCTATGTATCTAAATTAGAGTGAAAGACGATTAGCATTTATATACATAGTTAGCAGGAAAAACTCATACATAGTAAGCTGGTCAATGATGTTCCAAGCGCATTCACTTTCAATTTACACAGTTTCAACTTTAATTCAGATGTTAAATAGAGTCCACCAAAAATCAACCATGGATCCAAATAACTACACCTTTTTTTTTGCTAAATGAACTTTTAAATCTTTTGATCCGAAAATTGGACCAGGTACTGCATACTCACCATTTCTCATAAATCACTTCCGATCATAAGATAAAACAAAGAAAAAACAGCATTAAATGAAGAGGAAACAACAACAATCACTTACCCATTCCTAATGATTCTGCCACTCTCTCGGCCACTGGAGAAGAACTCATCCTCGCCAAAATCACCCTTCAAATTACTTCCATTCCAATAGAATGGAGAGGACTTTCTGAAATCTAAGATTTTTTGGTTGGATCACCAATTATGTTCATCTTATCTGTTGAGCAGAAAGGGTATTTTCTATAGCTGGCATAAGGTGAAAATTCAGAATCTTGTGTCATGACGTCCTGTAGTTTGTCCATTTGATGTATTAGTATGCATATGTGATAAATATACCCAGAAATACCAGGGTAAAAACACCTTGGCAGGTAACAGGTAGCATGGTTCTCCTAAGTGGCAGTTAAGGAGGCCCGAATAATTGAAAATATTCAAACATTGGTCAAACAGTAAATTTTTTGATTAACAGTTAGACCAATTCCTGCTCCCTATTAGGATAAATTTGGCTAATTTAAAATATAAGGCCAATTAAAAAAAAATTAAAAATAAAGTTTTTTTTTTTTTTACTTACTGTTCACAGAAAGAATCGCGTACCGATTACTATTCAAGTTTTTTTTTTTTTAGTCCATCAAGTTTTCATAGTTGTTAAACTTACGAGACAACATCTCTCTTCATTCAACACTATATCACATAGTTAATAGCCACTCACAACATGCGGTGCTAAATACTAATGTACATGAGGGGTGACAGATTCGTGACGGACTTGAACAACACGAGGAATGCTGTTATGGCAGAGAACCAGGGGCCCACTCGCATTAGACATCCACCCAAATGGGCCCAGGATTACATTGTTTAAATTATGGCCCAAAATCATGTCCTCAATCTTAGGTTTAATTTAATGTTTGAATGAGTCCGAGTAATCTGTTCTAAGCATGTTGACTGATTCTAAAGTTGTTCTTTCCATTATCTAGTTAGTTGAATAATAATAGGAGGTCATGGCCCATTAACTAAAAAAGGACTTAGTGGTAATTATTAGTAAGATTTCTTGTATTTAAACGTCTAATGTTATGAAGAAAATGACAGAATCTTTTAGTCCACAAAAACTATATCTCTTCTAAAATTCTTCCAGGAGTGTAGAATTCACACTTGAAAAAAAAAGAATTCAGAAAAGATTTGTCATTAACATACAACAAGCCTAAAAAAAGGCTTGATTAAGAATCTTTTTTTATTTAAAAAAAAGAATCCATCATCCCCACATAAAAAATAGTATATGATATCACTAAAAAATAAAATTGCACCTACTAAGCGTAAATCTTTGGAATACTGGACATATTTATGTTCTTATAGCTACCAAGTACCAAGAACTTACTAACATAAATTCAAATAATTGTAGAAAGAGGTCGTTAAAGAGACATAAACAACAATCGAGGTTAGGGGATTCGTTGATGGACTTAAATTTTTCGAGCATCAATTTTTTTTTACAACAAATTGAATAATTTGTAAAAAAAAAGTGAACAGTAAGAATCGCGGACCGAGTTCACGTTTCACCTTAGAAATGTAAAAAAAAATATATTATTTTTATAAAAAAAAAATTAATTGACCTTATTTTTAAAATTAGCCGATAAAATTTCACCGTATTTTGTCTCAATGGTTAACTCAAGAGAAAATCGATAACGAATATCAGTTCTAACTGGATAATTTATACAAGTGCTTTGAAATAATTAAAATAAAATTTTAATGGTCAGCTTGCTTTACAACCAGGAATATTTTGGTTACCATCCTCAATTTTTCCTTGCGTATCTGAAGATATAGAATTTTAGCTGACAGTCGCACAATATCATTAAGTAGTTACGAGGAATTCCAATTAATACATGCTGTGTAGAGATGTCAAACGGAGCGGACGGCACGAGGCACGGCACAACGCGGAGCGGCACGGCACGACACGTTTTGCTACAGTGACGTGCCGTGCCAAGCACGGCCCGGAATATGGGCCGGGCCGGGCCAATCCATGCCAGCCCGTGGGCTGGCACGGCACGGGGCCAATCCATGACAGCCCGTGGGCTGGCACGGCACGGCACGACACTGTTTATAAATTTTTTTTTTTTTTAAACCAGGCGATCGATCGCCACATAAATGGTGATCGATCGCCTAGAGGCAGTAAGCTTATACAGGGGGTTGGCGATCGATCGCCACATAAATGGCGATCGATCGCCTAGAGGCAGTAAGCTAATACAGGGGGGTGGCGATCGATCGCCAATGTCCAACGGTCAGAAAACTAGCCGTTCAAAGGCTTTTTCTAAAAAAATTTTTTTTTTTTGGTTGTTATATATATGTGTGTGTTGAGGAAAGATTTTATCCTCTTAATCTGTAAGCTCTATATACTTGAGACGCTATACTCTCAATTTGTTCACAAGACGAATTAAGAAGAAAGAAATTCGTCTTACGTTTGCCAAGACAAGCACAAGCAACAAAGCCAACACTCCTCCTAGCAAATATTTGGTAACTTTTATATTTGTTGCATTAGATAATTCATAATTGTAGTCTATATACATAATGGCCGAGTCATCTTATAATGTGAATTATGATGATGAAATCGATCAATTCCAAGAAAATGAAGAAAGCACACCAAATATTCAATCATCAAGTAGAAGAACTTCAAAAAAAAGAACTAGCGATGTATGGCAACTATTCGATGTAGAAAATGTTGAGGGAAAGGGATCAAGGGCAGTTTGTAAAAAATGTAAAAAAGATTATGCATATGCTTCTTCTGGTGGTACAGGTCATTTACTAAGACACGTGGCTAAACATGAAAAAGAACCAACTGATGGTAACCAAACTACTCTTTCACAATTCGGTATTGGTAGTAGTAGTTCAAGTTTAGGTATTTTCACTTATAATGTTGAAAGAGATAGGAGAGAACTAGCTAAATACATCGTATGGGCGGAGAAACCTTTTTCAATGGGGGCGGATGCCAAATTCACTAATTATATTCATTTAGGTTTGCAACCTCAGCATAAACGATTTTCAAGGAATACTATTAAATCGGATGCATTCACAATTTTTAATGAATATAAAGCAAATTTAATTACGTATTTAGGTAATCTTTCATCGAAAGTCGGACTAACAAGTGATATTTGGACAACTTATCTTGGCAATGCATCATATCTCTGTGTTACAGGACATTGGATTGACGATAACTGGGTGTTACATAAAAAAAATTTAGGTTTCACAAAAATTGATTGGCCTCATACGGGTGGAGTTATTTCCAATGCCATTATGCAAGTTACTAATGAATATAATATTAGTAATAAAATCTTCTCTATTTCATTTGATAATGCAACTAATAATACTGCTGCTGCAATTACTATATTAAAAACTTATTTGAAACCAATTTTAAATGGTGATCTTTTTCATATTCGTTGTGCATGTCATATTTTAAATTTGTGTGTGCAAGATGGATTGAAACCACTTGAGCTTCATTTAGAAAAAAAAGACTACTCTTAAATTTCTTAATGGTTCAGTCGCTAGAAAACAAGACTTCAAAAGTTTATGTATTTCTCATGGTATGAATTATAAAGATTTTCCTTATGATGTTCCTAATAGGTGAAATTCTACATATTTAATGTTGCAAGCATGTTTACCTTATAGAAATGTGATCACTTTATGGCCGAACATTTTCATATTGAAGAAATGATTGGGAAATTGCTTCTAATATTTGTAATTTTTTTGAACCGTTTTATGATGCTACCAATTTATATTCGGGTTGTTATTATCCAACTTCTTCAATATTTTTGAATAAAATTTATGAAATTAGTGAATGTTTTGCATTACATAGATCTGATCCGTTTTTTACAGGTATGGTCGAACCAATGGAGTATAAATTTAAAAATACTGGAAAACTATTCCTATGTTGAATTGCTTGGCATCAATTCTGGATCCTAGAATAAAATTATATAGTGTAGAAATTATAATAGAATCTTATTACACCAACATGGCTTATGAAATATTAATATTAATCAAGAGAAAGAGCGCATTAATAAATGTTTGTTTGCTTTGTTTTCTTTATATGATTCGTTACATAATTCTAGAGCAACTCCAGTAAGAGAAAGTGGTAGTAGTGGTGCCAGTAGTAGTAAGGGTTCTGTGTGGACAATGTTAGAAAAGAAGACAACACACTACTTCCACTTCTTCTAGTTCTAGTTCTAATACATCTTTCATTTACTTATATCTAAACCAAGTAATAAATTTCAGTGAACAAGAATTAGAAACTTTTGATGTTTTGGCATGGTGGAAAGACAATGCTAGACTTTGGCCAGTACTTTCCATAATGGCACGTGATCTACTAACTCCTCCTCCGATATCCACAGTTCCATCGGAGTCTTGTTTTAGTGCAGATGGAAGAGTCATTGATGAAAAAGAAGTAGAATGAAACCAAACACTGTGGAGATGTGTATTCTTTTAAAGGATTGGTTGGATGCTGATAACCGCTTACAAGGTTTGGGAGGACATGATGTTTCTTCGGATGAAAATGAAGAAAACTAGCATATTTTTTAAACTCTTTTGCAATTTAGTATTTACTTTTGTTCAATCTAATTTGTAGTTTTTCAATTTGTAGTCAATAAATTTTATTTTACAAGTATATTGTAACAATCTATATTTTTTAATATTATTATATTTTTATATTTATATAATTAAAATTAAAAAAAAACAAAAAAAAAAAAGAAAATTGATTTGGGCCGTGCCGGGCCAGCCAAATAAGGAGACGGGCCGTGCCTGGCACGGAACAGTGCCGGGCGGCACGGATTTGCGGGCCGTGCCGGCTGTTTGACATCTATACATGCTGGTAAACATATGTTGAGCACCTTAGCAGGTGCAGGTTAAATAGTAGAAATAGCATTCAATAAATTTTCTGAACATACTAAATAGCTTAGAATAAGAAAGCAGTCCTGCACTAGGATTATACATGGGACCTATAGACACATCTTGAGATTGACCCCAGAATTATTTATAGAGCTGGAAAACAAAGATATATTTGCTCACCACTTGGAACTCGAGGTCATCAAAACTATAATCCATGTGTTTGGATGCTGTAGTTTGTTTCCAGGATTTCTTCGGTGAGAGTAACCCTTTAAAAAGAATCTGTAAAATAGAGCAAAATAATAAGAGGGTACTAATTATCGGTAAGAAATAATTATAAGAAAACGTAAAAGACCATTACATGATTATAAATGTGAACTTCAAGATCTTCTTAAACAAATGTGCACAGTTAATAATAAGACTATTTATTACCACACAGTACAATACACAAAATTTTACATATATAAGACACTAGATGGAGAAGTACCCAAACAAACACTCACTCCTCAAATAGTGTGCAGTGGAGGAATCATGTGAAGGCTTCTCAGTTGAGAGATACGGAAAAAGAAAAAATCAATGCACGTTATGGGTTCAAAATCCACATACAGCCAAAATCTTTAGGTATTGATAGAATCTCAGAATTTAGATCCAAAGAAAACATGGCTACAAGACCAAATTTAGAATTAACATAAATTTCTTAATTATGCCGTTTGACATCTTCCATCAGCATTTCACGATATTACCTCCCTGGTGTCTTTGGTGACTGAGCTGGAGTTTCTGCTTCACACTTTCCCTAAACCTGGAATGAACAAGAATCTCTCATATAAATGCATGCTAAATTATAAGTCACACTGATTATGTCAAAGATCATTTTCAAAGAAAAAGGAGGATCCTCGATTGTCTGAAATGTGCAAGTGAGAGAGTGCTTTTGCAATGATAAACACCGTAGCTGTAAGATAAAAATAGTTTATTTTGGCTAATGATTTCTCTAATGTGTAGACAAAGGGACTATAAAGCAAAATGCCAAAATGAAACAAAAATTTTATCTTAGGAGGCGAAGAATATATGGTGTATTAAGTTCAGCAAAATTTCATAACATTTTCACTTGAAGACAAACAAGAATTGTATTCAATAAATATGAAATGAAACCAAACCTTCAACCGAAAATGCACATGAGCTTCTGCACACTGATGCACTGATGTTTCTTCTGCATTGCTGTTTGATCCGCCATCACCAAGCAAATCCATAACTGACATCTCTGGAAAGTTGAACAAGATGAAAATATATCCAGCTGAGCTTCGCACACAAAATATTGCAGCAAACAAAGTATCGATGATAATGGCCTGGACAAACACCACTCCTAAGAATGATTCTCCAGAAAAGACATGACTTTCCTTTGACAACCAACATGGAACAATATATATTCCTTGGGAACAGTAAGAAACTAACACATATCAATCGTTGCTCACGCTGTGCAGGGGGCATCATGTGATGATCAAATTGTTGCCATTCCCAACTAAATGTTCATTTGGATCAAATAAATGGACCAGAACCCTGTGAAGCATAAGGTGTTAATTCCTTCAGAATAAGAGGATTTTTTCTTCAAACAATAGCTTGGAAACAACAACATGATGCAGCACAGAGACCACAGACATTATATTCCACAAAACTTTGTGTTGACTTCCGATATAATAAAGTAAACAAGTCATTTTTATATGCGTAGTGATTTGATAGACATATAAACTATTAAAAAATTGAAATAAATTCAACAACAGACTCCAAAGGCTGTATATGATTCACATTTAAACACACTCACTTCTTCTTTGAGTTTCCAATATCTGAGTGGTGGCTAGTTGAGGTTCCTGAAACAATAGAGAATGATGCTTGCTCAATATATGAAGTCTCGATAAAGTATTTGACCTAGACGGATGAAAAGAAAAAAATGAATTAGGATCAGAAGCGTACTCTCTTCCTTTTGTTCAGATTGATTTACCACAGTGTCTCTACCAGTCTCTACAGTGCGACTAGATGGAGACTGGTATACATACTGATGATGCAATGTGAAACCATCATCACCATTTGAGTTATCTCTTGCTTGTGAAGAACGAAAATATATTTCAAAACATGTCAGAGAAATTCTATAAAAATTAAGAAACCTTTTGAAATTCCAACAATAAATGCATCAAAGTGCATAGAGCGCAAAGTCATGAACAATACACGAAACTATTTTTATATAGTTGTACACCTTATGAGATATACTGATGTTTAAGCAGGCCAGGTTGCAAACACATCTCGATTTCTCATTGAAAGGCCATAAAAATTTAGTAAAAAAATTTACAAGTTGTTGGAGATAGCTTGAACTTTACAAACGTGTATCATTTTGAGGCACCATGCTGAAAAATGGTAATAGAAGCATGGATCTAAATATATTTCCAGCATCAAATAAAGCTGAAGAGAATCAACAATAATATGGAGACTATTGGACCTTTAGTAGCACGATGCAAATAAAAGAAACGAAAAAATAACTTCAAATAAAAAAGAAACCTCAAAATTCAACTAATTGTTGAGTTTACGTGACAATAACTATGATGTACACTCCTAATGGTACTCATTGACATCAAAGAACGAGAAATCTCTAAAAACTTTGCCTTGTAAAGCACAAAAGTAATACAATTTACCGTTCAAGCCACTGGTCTCGTGCTCTTGAGCTATAGATGATACATTTACCAAACTAGTATATCAAGTGATCTATTATTTTCACAATTTTGACCGCATGAAAGTTTTCCATCAACACAGCTCTCTAATCTGCCTGCCACCTGCTGCTGTCGTTTCCTTTGTTCAAAATACTGCCTTTGCCTATATCATTTCGAAGTCAAGATCAACTTAGGACAAAGTATATTCATTCCATCCCCACATGGAAAGCACCAAGTATTTCATTTGCAGAAAGATCAGCATGAAGAGAGGTCGAGAAAATACAACATACTGTAGTGAAAGTTTTTACCTTTTATGGGTTGAATTTCTCGACTGCATTTTTTTCACCATGAAAAATCACCCGCATGAAAACAAAATACCAATTGTTAATACAACTAATGAACCAAATTACAAAACTTAAGTTGCAACATAATGCTCGGATTGCATCAATTTTTATCATGTAACTTAAGCAACAGGAAACAAAGGGCACAATACATGATGACTAAGCATCTATTTAAGAATTTAAAAGTTATGCAAGTTCTTCATTGTATTGGAAAGAATTATCCCCAAGTGCCTCTTATAGGATACAGAACAGTTCATGCCAACTAGACTGAGGTTAGCTTAAACTGTCGGGTTGGACAAAGCTTCGATGAACAAAGTTGGATCTAGCAATAGTAGTCGGTAAAGTGGGGCCGCCTCAATTGGCCGACCTTCATTCCCTAGGTACATTAGTTGTATGATAAATCCTTGATTTGATGGTCATTTTGTCAGTGCGAACATACAAATTCATGTTATCGGTTACTGCACTGTTTTCCGTCATTTAGCCAACAAACATGAAGTACAATCGATGTAATATTAACTGAATACCAAACAAGAATATGTATGAAAAATTACTTAATACACACCGAATGAATGGTAATTTCTTAAATAGATGGTCATCAGTCATCGCAGTATTTTTATGAAACTTGTGGGTGCAGCTAGGAGTTCACCAAGTAGAGAGTTAAAACGGAAAGAAATCAATCGATTTAAACTTACAGTTGCCACTTTCCGCCTTGATCCACCCCTCCATTGTAACATTGTATAATATACACTCAGACTCAGCTAAGCCACAAAACGATGAAGAAGAAAGAAAAAGAGAAAACATCATCAGCAATTCAAATTATCATAGATATATAATGTCATAAAACATCAATCGAAAACATAGCAGCTGAGATAAACTGCATGTGAGGATTCAGATGCTATTTTGGTTCGAGAAAAAGCTTAATTTGCAAATCTATAGATATAACTCTGTCATATCATCAGGTTTTCGTAGAGTATTTTAATTCATTTACCATGACGGTTAAAATGAAAAAAGAACATGTATTTCAGTGGATGACAGGAAAAATATGAAAGCAATAATTCAAACAAAGCATAAACTGCAATCTGAAAACTTAAGATAACCTGAAGGTGGTGAAACCATTTCAAGCATTACTTTTCTATTAAACACATGAAAATTTAACAATTTCAGAATCTAATTACATACATAGACAAAACTGTAACCAATTAAACAGACGATGAAACCATGAGTGAAGTGCAGTCGTCGCATATTCTAAGCAGAATCAAAAAAGGTCTACTTATCAAAACGCGAACTCATCTTCATATACATATTATTAATCAGAAACAGAAGATTTATCACTCAAAACTCTCGATAAAAGGTAACATCAAAATGGAAAGAGGCACTTAGAAAGAACAAAAACTTCTGAAGTTACTACCTCTGATCCGAGATTGGACGGAAACTGGAGATGAACTGTGCAGAGTTGATGGAGGAAATCGCCGTAGAGATTAACGGCTTCACTGTAGTGCAAAATAGAGGGAAGCGGGAGTCCGGAGTTTTATATAGTGCGAAGAAGATTATGTTTAAGGCTAATATATAATTATTCATTTAATTGGAATATTCACTGTAATGAATCCACTTTAGTCCGCCATGTTTCAAGCAATTAGGTTATTTTCCGGTGGACTTTGTCTCTATATTGTGTGCGCAAATTAATTGATCCCATTTTCTTTTATTTCCTTCTTTTTTTTTTTTCAAGAAACCTGTCCTTGCCGTCTTCCAAGCAGGCTCAAGCGGGATACTTAACACATTAAATATTTTCTGACGTCGAATTTCAAAACCAACGAGAGGTATGTGCCACCCCTCATTTCTGCAACAATTTCCCTGACGTCTTTAATTTATGTCTATTGAATTCTTGCTAGTATAAAAGTAATACCATAATGCTTAGATGATCTAATTTTTTATTTGATATATGAGATCCACAAAAATCTAAATTAAATTTGAACACTTGGATATAGCATGAAGTGTACTCTCATATTAACATCTCATTACCTGTAATGACATCAATTGATATTAGAATAAATGTCACATATATAGTTTAAGGGTAACATCAATATAACTCTATCGAATAAGTGATTAATCCTCGGCGATATAAGGATATTGGTTGCAAAAAGATTTTTTTATTGAAACAACTTATGCCCCTTCAATTAACCACGTGAGTTACTATATTAGTGACCATTTTTCATGCTTTATGGAACATGAGAGAAACTTTTTTTTATACTTAATATGAACTGTCTAGTCCGTTCGTCGATGACCATTCATTGATCTTGAGAATAATAGAGAAATGTGATCATAATTTTAAGAGTGTCTTTTTATTTATTTATTACAATTACAATACATTTATAAGAATCAATATATTGAAAGTTCAAGTCAACTCTACATGATCAATATAAGATATCAGCTACCTAATACAACGATCCATAAAGGAAAGAACAATATATTAGAAAGAAAAGACCAAAGCCCGCATTCATGGGATTGAATCATTTGGACTGAATCATTTAAAATCATGGTTTTCGAATTTCTTTATCAAATTTTTCCGTTCAAATGTGACATAATTTCTTGAAAATTAATTTCTCTCCACGGATGGATTAATCAATTGCATAGAAAATGTTATTGGGTTCAGTTATTCAAGTTAATGATATCATTCTACGTATATTAGTAGCATATATCTTTTTAAATGAATAATTTAAATTGTGTTTGATTGAACCGAGTATGAATGATAAATGAATGAAAGGACTAATGGTTATTTGCAACGAATGAAACATAATTAGAAATAATGAAATGATGTCCATGTATGATAAATCAAGTATGTTATGAAATGGCATGAAAGCATTGCTAGACTTGTTATCATACATATTTGATATATGAGAAGCATATAGAGATGTTGAGTTGAGAACAGAGACATGTAATATATTGACTTTACATTTTAGCATGAACCATGATATGAACTTGGTTTGGCATGGTTAACAATACAATTTACATGCCATTGTTGTGTTATGTGGACATGCCTTGGTGCTCTAGCCAAGAGAAGAACCTGAGTGGCTTTCATGCATTTGAATTCGAGAGAGATTTCACATGCATTTGCATGCCATTTTGAAGGATTTAATATAGCCAATTATCAGCTTGGATAAACACATACAAACCATATTTCACCCAAAAATCTCTACAACTCTATACCTTACCTCCTTTCCTTTCTTTTCTTGAGTTTGAGCTTGGAAGCACAAAGGAAGTTGGTCGTAACTAGCAGGTGGAGTTACTTGGTAAGATTATGTGTTTTATGCACTTGTTTATATGTTGGTTGAAAGTAGAGTGTATAGAACTCAAAGTGATATACATGGTGATATCTATTGATGGTATATGTGAAGGAATTCCATGAAATAAGTTTTGTTAGCAAGAAATATGTTACTATGATGATTAAGTAATGTTTCCTGAAGTTGTAATGGCGAATTATGTGATGTAGGTGGAGAACCATGAGGTGAGATAGATATAAATCGCCATGTTCTGAATTTTACAGCGATCGATCGCTCGAAGCGAAAGTGGTTAGCGATCGATCGCTAACGAGTAAAGATTGACCGCTAGAAGGTAGTAACATGTTATGAAAATCAGACTTTAATAGCTTCGATCGCTTACCGTTTTGACCGATCGATTCGCTAGGGTTGCATAATTAAAGTGATCGATCGCGA
>CAJQUN010002280.1:0-29422 GCA_907163345.1 Haberlea rhodopensis | reverse complement strand
CCAGATTACCAAGCCAATCAAAAACCTTACAAACTTACCTCTCAACCCTACCCATATTGCCTCCAACAAAAGCACCCCTGCACCCCAACCTACAACACCCAACTTTCCACCCGCTTCAACCAACTGCACCAAAAGTAACCATCTGAGTCCCCTCTGCCATCCCCGTGGTCAAAGAGATTGTTATCACTGAGTTGGGAGACTATACCCAATCAGGGATCAAATCCCATCTTCCACAGGCAAGGCAAAGCATTCTCACTGAACCCCTCTCTTCCAAACCCAAATCTGCAGCGCAAACAGCCATCGACATCGCTATGGAGGATGTTGATGAGAAGGTGATGAAAGCGCTTGTGGTAGTTTTTGATGATATGTCTGAATAACAGAACAATCAACCACATTGGGATATCTCTTCGGCAAACTGAAACGCCTGCAAAAAATGAAGAAGAAGTCCTCAAGGAGAACAGGACTGATGATGTTCGCATTGCTGTGCAGCGCAAAGATCTCTTAAGGAAATCAGAGATTCAGACTGACGAATTTGCTTTTGGATGCTAAGAAAGCAAACCTTCGATCCGAATGCTCCAACGGCCAAAGATGATGGGCTGTTGTTATCTCTCAATTGGAAAATGGATATCCAGCTCTTCACTTAGCTGTCCGATTTCAACGGCAGCAAGCTCAGCATATCCACTCCAGTACCCAGCCGGATCATCCATCTGCAAGCAAGAGTCTGACAGACCCTTTCATAGAGGTTTTCTCCTCTGGAGCAGCAGATCAGACAGCAGAACGCATAAGGATCAGACATCGGAGCAGCCAATGACTAATGCTCCGTCTGCTACAGAAGATGAACCCTTGAAATGTTTTGTTGGACTCCCAACAAAGTCTATTCCTCTGGGATCATCAGTCTCCCATGTTCAAATCAGTCCAACCGCATCACTTACAACAGTTGGCGCACCAGAGTTCGTCGATCCGGATCTGGTGGTGTCCACCGTTGTTGACAAGCTCTCCAGATTGAGGAGCTTCCAGACCCAGCACTCCTCCAGTTCAAACGATGAAAATATAGCTTTCATAGAAGAATTCTCTTCGGATTTGGTCACCTTGATCCGGTCCGAAAGTCGCCAAGCTGCTATGTCTTCACTCATACCCATGCTGCAGACGCTGATCAGCCTTGTCGTCATCAGATCACTCTCCAAGCCAATATCTGATGCACCTCCATCCTCCATCCCTGGCAAGGACCCTTCAGCACCTCTCCGACAACTGTATGTCTCTGTCTCTCAGCGTGTTATAGAGGTTCATCAAGGCCAGGGGGTTACATCCTTGGACTTTGATTCTTTTAAAGAAAGATGACAGCCAGTATCAGCAGCCTTCAGCGACGAATGAATGATCTATTCTCTCAGCAAGCTACTTATAAAAACCAGCCTGAGAAAGAGCAGATCGAGCTGGCCACTGAAGTCAGAGCATCCGTCGCCAATTCCCTTCGCGCTCAAGACACTCGTCTTGACGCTATCAGTGCTCAGCTAGCACAAATTGTTGATTTTCTCCAAGAGATTGCTGCTGACAAAAAGGGGGAAAAGAGAAAGACTTCACCGCATCCTCCGCCTCAGTCTTCTAGAAAAGAAATTATCAGAATGTCTGTACTAGGATTTTTGGTGATCAATAAAAAAAATCCTTTTTCGTTAAGTCCTTGTTCATTTATTTTGAACTAAAACATATAAAAGGCTTAATCGATCCGAAATTCAACTTAATCATGTTCATTTATTTTGAACAAGAAGAAGTAATCGATCCGAAAGTATACGCTTCAGAGTTCTTAAAAGACTGGATAAAAAGATTTAGAAGCTAGGTTTTGTCATCATCAAAAAGGGGGAATTTGTTAGTTTCCGGACCTTATCGATGAGATTTTAAAGATGACAAAACCTATCAGACCGGATCAAGAGAAATCAGACTGACCAGATCGATCGCTCAAAACAGATCAAGCTGATGAGGCATATCGCATATCAGACCGGATCCGATAGAAAACAGACTGACTAGATCGAAGCTTCAGATCGATCTCAACCTATATCAGATCAGAGAGCAGTAAAGGATGTATAAAGATTGGTTCTTCAGTCCGAATCATTAACGGCTATTTATTGAAGCATTTAATGTCGCAATTAATGCTGAAAAGACCTTAGACTGAAGTTACCATAAAAGGTAAGAAGACAAAGAAGAGCTTACCTGACAGTCGCCGAAAGCATGAACCAGAATGGCAAGTACATTAAGAAGAAGACTGTAGCTTACTCAGAGTATAAGCAGAGTCAAAAGTTGCACATTAAGGGAATAATGTCGTTGGTACATGCAACTATATAAGGATGCATCAGAAGATCTCAAGTAGACTCTCGCTGATCAATCAAAAACCACAAGAAAGCAAAACAGCACAAGCTTACAAGCTCAGAAGCTCTCGAGCTGAAATTCTTCAAGCACGAATACATTGTAATATTTAATCATCTTAGGATCACGGTGTGCATAGACAGAAGTCTATCTTGTGTATTCTGTATTGAAAGATAGAAGTGAGAAATTATTGTACTGTCAGACAGAGTGTGTCTGAACAGATCGAGTGACTAGAGTTCAGTCTGGTAGTGAGGTAAATCCAGCTGAATCGGGTTTGTACAACAGGATTGTATAAATCAAAGTCTTCTAGTGGAAACATTCCTTAATTGGAAGAAGGGGAGACGTAGAAGGATTACATACACCACCTTCGAACTTCCAGAAACATATTCTGTGTCTTATTTCTGTACTCGTTCTGTTATTCAAAGCCATCGAGCCGTTCTTACTAATTTGAGAACAGACCGTTCCGCACTAAAACATTCAGTGGTCTGTTCTGCAAAGATGATTAAGAAAACAGATTTCGTCTCACTAATCTGAACGAAATCACACAATGGATTATTTTTTAATAGGATGTTCATTCACCCCTCTCTAAACACTCCGGACCGATCCTAACACTTCATGTAATGATAACAATGTGCATTTTGCTGAAAATCATGTGAACTTGCCTGTTAATGAACCTGAGATTCATGAAATGCCTAAAAATCATGATATCGTTGTTGAACATGACTATGGATGGCAACGGGACGGGTATTGGGTGGGTTTGGCCAATCCCAGGACCCGCCCCACTAGACAAAAACCGGACCCGCCCCACCTCGGGTCCCGTTTTTTTTTTATAAAAAAATTTAGCTAGAAATCAATTTTGAAACACAAAATTGAGTTTTGTGATTGAATTTCATGTTTTCTCTAGTAAATATTTATAATAAGCTTTGTAAACATATCTTTAAGCTACCAAATATGTATTAGTTTGCTCTCATTCCCTTCAAAATGTCCACCTTCTTTAACACGAACACATGAGTTTTGATATAAATTCAAAAATAACACTTTATCGTTCAATCAAAGAAGTGAAATATATATTCAATATTAAATTTAAAAAAAATTAAAAATGTATAGCGGGGTGGGTTCAGCCAATCCTTGACCCGACCCGCCTCGCCCCGCCCCGCTTCCAAATCAGGTGGAAGCGGGTCCAGACCTACCCCGGTGGGGCAGGTTTCAATGCTGGTCCGGGTCTGGACCCGCCTCATTGCCATCCCTAAACATGACACTGTTGTGCATGATGAATTGGTTGCTAATGAAGAAGAATTTGCATGATAGTTATTGACTAGAGATGGGGCTAGGAGAAGCATAAGAACCCCGCTAAGCTAAGTGACTTTCATTGTTTCTTATGTGTTCAATGTATTTGAATCAATTGATAACGGTGAACCTAAAACCTACAATGAAGCTTTGAAATCTAAAAATGCTAATGATTGTATATGTGCTATGAAAAAAGAAATGCATTCTTTGATTGTAAATCATACTTGGATTCTTGTTCCTAAACATGTTAATTGCTCTTTTGTTGATTGCAAATGGTTGTTTAAGGTTAAAAATAAAAAAGATTCTGTTAGATTCAAAGCTAGACTTGTAGCTAAAGGTTTTACACAAAAAGAAGGTGTAGACTTCACTGAAATTTTTGCTCCTATTGTTAAGTTCATTACTGTGAGAATTATGTTTTCTCTTGTTGCTCAATTTGACTGGGAACTTATACAAATGGATGTAAAAACTGCATTTTTGCATGGTGACCTTGATGAAAAGATTTATATGAAGCAACCTGGTGGTTTTATTGATTCTAAAAAACCCTGAAATGTGTGTTTGCTCAAGAAATCATTGTATGGCCTAAAGCAATCCCCTAGGCAATGGAATAAGAAGTTTGATGAGTGTATGATTTCCTTAAAATTTAAAAAAGCTCTTATGATCATTGCTTGTATTTTAAGGATAAAGTATCTTTGCCTATATTCCTGTTGATTTATGTTGATGACATTTTAATTGCTAGTCCCTATTTGAAATCAATTGAGCATGTTAAGAAATGTCTGAGTGAAAAATTTGACATGAAATTCTTAGGAGATGCTGGAAGAATTTTAGGCATGGAGATTGTGATAGTTGAAAGATGTCGACTATCTACTTGAACCAAACTTCTTATGTTGAAAAGATTTTGAAGAAATTTTCTATGGTTGACGCTAAATCTGTTAATGTGCCATTAGCTGCTCATTTTGTGTTGAGTAAATATCAATGTCCCAAATCTGATTTTGATTTTGATTCTATGAATGTGCCTTATTCAAAATAGGATCTGTATGTACTTGAGGTTAGTATTAGGTCTGATATAGCTTATGATGTTAGTTGCTTAAGTATGTATATGTATAACCTTGGCATGGTGCATTGGAATGTTGTTAAATGGCTGTTGGATACATGAAACACTCTGTGCATTATGGCTTGAGTTTTTCTAAGTGTTCTGAATGTGTTAAACTAAAAAGTTATGTGGATTCTAATTATGCTAATGATAAGGATAACAGAAAATCTATTACATCTTATGTGTTCACTTTGTGTGGTGCTTGCATAGTTGGAAAATCTCAGTTAAAACATATAGTTGCTTTGTCTACAACTGAATCTGAATATGCTGATGTAACTGGCACTTTAAATCAGCTATTTGGTTAAAAGGTTTAATCTCTGAAATAGGCTTGCTTGAAGGTAATGTAGTTGTGTTTTTGATTCACAATCTGGAATGCATTTGTGTAATAATCCAGTACTTCATGATAGAACTAAGCATATATGTTAGGTTCTATTACATTAGAGATGTTGTTGCCACAAAGGCTTAGTTTATCTTGAGAAGATTCCTTCTGAGTTTAATTATGCTGATATGGGCACTAAGTGTTTGTTCCTTAGTAAGTTTCAATCATGTTTAAAATTTTAAAATTTGAAACTGGTGATTGATGCATGGTTAGTCCACTGGTTAGTGTTTTATAACCTGTTTTGTGCTCGTTACAAAACGGTTACCCTGGTTACTTCACCCTTTTAACACTTGCTATGTGCCTGTTATTGTTTTTCATTGTCTTTACTTTGTGTTTTGACAGAAACTTGATCCACGCAACTACTTTGTGTTGTGGGGACCATAAGGCGATGATGATGTCTGCTTGTGTATTTTCCCTATTTTTGAAGAGAAATCGGTATTGGGTCAAGGTGGAGATTTGTTCTATTTGTGGCCCAACTAAAGTTAAGCCAATTAGGAAATTTTGTTCCCTATTATTTAATATCTAATCTGGCAGCCTATTTTTGAGTCAGAAGTAGTGCCTCTCTTCTCCTCCAAAAAAAAAAAAAGAAACTCTCTCGCTAGCTCGTTTTTTGGCAGCACTTTTCCTGTCTGATTCCCGACGGTGACTTTGTAGCTTCTTGACCTCAGATCGACGAGCTTCTTCCTTTGTGGGTTCCTGTCTGAGTGATGTGTGGCGCTTGGTGAGTGTTCATATCCGTGTGTGTTGTGCGCTGGTGGGTCTTGGTTTTGGGGAGGTTTCTAGCTCCTTGTCTGATTGCTTTGTGCGGTCAGACTGTTGGGCGTCGTGGTGTTGTCTGTCCAGCGTTAAGGTCGTTCGTTCTTTGCCCGTCTGTTTTGTGCGACGCGGCTATCCAGAGTTGGGGCGATTCCTT
Organism: Haberlea rhodopensis; assembly: GCA_907163345.1. NCBI lineage: Eukaryota > Viridiplantae > Streptophyta > Magnoliopsida > Lamiales > Gesneriaceae > Haberlea > Haberlea rhodopensis. The sequence goes on along the minus strand of CAJQUN010002280.1, from coordinate 23,398 downwards.
TTTTCCTTCCGGTCTTTATCTTGGTTTCTTGGTGACGTAGATGGGGGAAAATAGCATACCTGAGCCGACCATATATTCTTTTGAGATTACTATTATATTTGCTTACTTATGTATTGTTTCTGTTGGTCTTTGATTTGCAGGTACACAAGATGATGTCAAGATGATAAATACCTAACACACATGGAGTAAATTGCACCTAAGAATTAGAATAACAAATTAATAAATTGCACATAGACATACATATGTATGAGCCTTAGTGTATGTAAAACTCCGGCTCGTATAAGAAATTCCCCCATTAAGGGCCTAGAGGTCTCGTCATTTGCTTGTAATAAATTCTAAACGTGTCCGGTTATCCATTTTAATGGAGCCCAATAATGAAATAAGCAGCAACTCAAACAATTGCGATTTTTTGTAATTTCATAATCACAAAATCTGAATCATTCATCAGAGAAAATGCAAAGACCTCGACTGGTATTCTTATGTGTGAGAACGCTGAGAGAGAAAATCTTAACATACTGAAAAGAGTCTGGGAGGTGAAATGTGAGAAATGAACTGCCGATTCGATTTGAAAACGACAGTCGAATCCACCAAATTTATGGATCAAATGACTGATTTCCATATCAAATCCATTAATCCAACGCACTATCAACGCAAAAGAAAAAACAATGTATCACATCTTACAGAACATAAGTTTCAAGTTAAAAACAATATACAACTAGACCTGAGAATTTCTGGGAAAAAAAACGAAAAGACAGCTTGATTTTGTTGCTAAATCTGCTCCTCGTTTTCTTCATTCTCAAGCCGGTGGTTCGGTATCTGAACCACATTGACCGAACCACCTTCAATGATCTACTGCTAAACCTACTGTTATTACAAGTTAGATTTGGATTTCACGCCACCCTGCTGGTTAAATGAACTGTTGTCTGTTACACCTCTTTAACTTGCGCCTTGAGGCGATTCACTAGTACCTCTAAAGCTTCGGTCATCCACCAATATTGACAAACTTTTCTGGCTTCTCGTACACTAATCTGTCGTAATTTAGACAACATGAAATCAGCATTTTTATGAATAACTAATATTAAGGAACGGCCGGATCTCAGAATTTAGTCGTAGAATGCTACCCATAATCTTTGACGGGAATCTTTCTCGGGCCAAAATTCAAGTTGCTCTTTCACGAGTAATGGGAACATGTGACACTCCGAGCAGTTGTTCTTGTTCTTGATATTCCATTTGCCCAATTTACACTGCACGACGACACATACATGGTGTAAGGATAGGTTATTAAAATCTATAATTCGAGAACTTACGATAAATATGATATAAAGCACTATCATTTAGCATGTCATATATGTCACATTATATAATTTAAAAGGCCGCGACTGAAGCCTAACAAGCTTGTGAATATCCATTCTTATGCATGCTAACGCGCGAGTCCGGAAGGGAGGAAGGATTGGATCACTTTGGACCTAATGTACGCAATCTTCCATTATAACGCAAGGGGTTGTTCCACGACTCGAACTCGTGACCTTCAAGGTCACATGGTAGCAACTTTAATCGTTGGTTTATGCATATGGACTACAAAAATTATCCTTGCTTGTGAAAAACAAAGAGGGGGAGAACTTCAATTTCTTATCAGCTTTTGCAAACTGCTTACCAGCTTTTCAGATAAAAAAGCAGATTTTGAGTGTTTTCCTTTCCTTGCTACTCTAAAAATAAGCATAAAAAAACAGAAGCTGAGAAGCATGTCATGACATGCTTTTGACGCTTTAAGTTGTTTGATGACATTTTTGTAATTAATTGAGTTGTATTAAACTGTTTTTTTTATTTTAATAGCAAACACTCAATTTTTTACTTAATAGCGACTTTTTTCCAACTTTAAGCAAAATCAACATAAAAGTGCTTTGAATAAGCAATTGCAAACACACAACCCTAACGAACATTCACGTCAAAATTGATCTCCTCCAAATTTCAAAAGTACAATGGGAAATCCAATGAATCATTTTTAAACCAAAAACGACATACAACTTGGACTTTTCAATGTGTTACATACAAAAACTATGCATAATATACATTGGATGGTAAATACTAACCTCAACATCACCGACTACTCCGGCTTCCTCCACCGTTTCACGCAGTGCCGCACTCTCAATCGATTCATCTGTTTCCCAACCTCCCTAGAATTGCAAATATATATATTATAGATTCCCTTCAAAACATTATATTATCATCAAAAATCTTTAAATTTTAATGAAAATTATCAAATAACACACCTTTGGAAACAACATCCCTTTACCCTTTCTTTGTGAGGTAATAACGAGAAATTTCAACTCGAACTGTCACCCGACGGATATTCGATTGATACCTTTATATCGGTATGGATACATCTGTATACGACATTAAAGTATAAGGTGAGAGACGCTATCGTGATATTCTTTTCCTCATACATAGAGACAAGATCACTTAATATAGTAGATCATTCAAACTCCAATGAAACCGAAATATGTTAATTGAATTTAATCAAAACCATGACGTTTGTGGGATTATTTAAACCGATGATCTTTAATTTGAAATATAAACTTTTTTCAATTTCGGACCTTTGTTTGGTTGTTTTTTTAATGTGTTTAAGGTCATTTGGCGAAGAAAATCTTTACTAAGTATCACAAATCAAAAATTATGTCTGATCATGGTTATTTTTCAAACTATACCTGCGTGTGTAGTTTAATCTATTTTATGTAGTGTGTGTAGATCTGATACAATTAATCCAATATAATAATGATATAAAGAATGTGGTTCGCCCTACATGAGCGCGGTGGGTCTAACTCTAACATCAATAATTGATTGCTTGATTTCAAAATAGATTTAAAAAATGAAAAATAAATCAAATGGTTGTTTAAAATTACATCCCCAGACTAAGAGACTGAAATTTCTCAGAAACTTCAATTGCGATGCCCCTTGATTCAGTCAAAAGTAAACCCAATTGAGAATTTCCCAGTAACTGCATCTAATCAAATGATTAAAGTCCGCAACATATACAAGGGAGGGTCTTGTCTACCCATGGACCACCTATTGGATAAATCCACCGTACATTAGGGATATTCTCCATTGATATCTCAGAGTATGATAGATCTACCCATGAGATAGTTCCTCATGGGATTGAGCTTCCTATATTAGCCTGATGACCCAAAAATATTGTAAGAAAATATGCAATAACTAATTATAATCGGTTAATTATGTATGTAGTGCCGTATTTTGTAGGATACTTCTACCTATTTTAAATGGCAATTCAATGTAAACACCATACTTACATTTTTTTTTTTTTTTTTTTTTATGAGAGGAACCAAACCGCTATTCTTGGGTGTCCACAGTAAACAGGCTGATACAATAGCATATCAACCAAACAAATCGCACTAAACAAACCTTATGTGACCGGTGAATGATTTTTTGGCAGCGAAAATCGAACCCACGAGATTACCCTTTCTCCATACATACATTGTAATATAATAAAAAACATACTAAAAGTGAAGAACATATAAATAAATAAGAAACAGTAATTTTACATAAATTTTATGCTTTAAAGTACTTCTCATGTAGCGTTAAAAACCATAATTTCACAACATAAATTTACACAAAAAATATTAAAATGAAAGGCGTTTTTCTGTGTTGAGAGAGAGAGAGAGGGGGAGAGAGAGAGACGAACCCGACAACTTGGCGGTGGCCATGAAATTATAACGTTGCTTGTGTCTTCCAGTACGAGAAACAAGACTAACTATGTTCTTCAATTCATCGGAAAAAATTAATATATTTCTTTATCGTTATTGTTAGAATGATTGAGAAAAATAGAAAGGAAGATATAAATTGAAGGTTCTGCAGAGGTTCGGCGATAAAGTTAATATTGTATTGGGAAGAGACGAGAACGATGACCTCTCACATTTATTGCTGGAAAACGGTTGGAAAGATAACGACAGTTTTAAAAATATAAATTTCTTCACAACCGTGACGGGCATTTATAAAGGAGCGAGGGTTTGATGAAAAATGTTTATATGATCAGTTTGGATCTTATTTACGGACGGTTTATTTGATGCTATTTCTAAAATATATTATTCTTAAAAATATATCGTATTATATATCGAGAATATTCCAAATACATGATGGGTAGATCACATGACACTGTTTTAAAAGGTGGTATCAAAAAATCCTTTTATGGATATAGTTGAATTTATGTAATGTGTTGGTTGACATGTGCTCCTCAAAAAAATAAATTTTTTTATTACTTAATAAATTTAAAAAATATATTTTTGCATAAATCCCAAAAATTATATTTTGGCCCGTAAAATTATATTTTGACCACTTAAATTGTTTTTGCCCCTAAATAAAAGTTCTAGATTCACCCATGCTTATGAACCAATTTACTATGATTGGTTTAAAATTATTGGTATGTTAGTTTATTAATTTTTATTTAAAAGATGTTGTATTTTAATATTGAGTTGGTGTATAAAATACAATGTTATAAATTGATTTGAAGTTATGTTCGATTTCTTTTCAATATTTTCCGAGATTATCTTTTAAAAACAAATATTTTGAAAATATTTTTTGAAGAATGAAGTACTTATTTGGTTTGTTTTGAGATATCTCATTTCACGAGAGGGCTTTAATTATTTTTTTTATTTTTATTAAGAATATATAACAAGTCAAAATGTAATGTTAATGTAAGATTCCAAAATTTCAATGATGCAAGTGAAAACATCCCGAAGGAGTAAAGCAAGTGGATTATCTCTTCGCTACCATGTGCCATGTTTTTCTGGTGAAGTCTATTATTTAGTCTTCACTTCTTCGGTAATAGTTTGAGTTAAGGATTTGAGAATTCAATTATGAACTTTATTTTATAGAAATATTTTCATAAATATTTTTGGAAACAGCTTTTGTGTGTTTGCTTTCGCCTAAATTCTGATATTCTGTGTAAAAACGGATCATAGGTTTTCATGACTATTATGTGAGATTGATAGAACAACCAAACTTGTAATATCTCGTGCTTAGCACAAACATAACTGCACACTAGGTCATTTGTATATGTTACCATCCTACGAAAATAGATAATTCAAGTTGTTTCAGGACCAACCAAACTTGTAATTTCTCGTGCTCAGCACAAACATAACTGCACAATATGCTATTTGTATATGTATCATCCTACGAAAATGGATAATTCAAGTTGTTACAGGAGTCCATAAAACCCCTTATAAACCATTTAAAACATTTATTTTTAACCAACGTGGGATAAAGTCAATAAATGAACAATCTCGAACTCAAAATCTAAGGCATAGGAAGACATGCCAAAGTATAGGTAATTCAAAGAGTGGTAGTAATGACTTGGGAGTCCAGGAGCGCAACCAGGATTTCAAAAGAAGGTGGGCAAAAATTTCAAAATAATTTTCTAGTGGCAAAATATATTATTTTTAGTTTCTTTACTATAAAATAGACAAGTTCTTGGACAAAACCTATATAATTTTAAAATTTCCTTCCAGACAAATGCCCTCTTTTGCCTTATGGGACATCCGCCCCTACTTGGAATAGGGCGGACATAAGTGAAGGTCATAGTTGACAAGTGTTCTTCCCAAAAAAATTTTCTTATATTACCCCATAAAATTACATTTTTCCGTCTTAAGATAGTATTTTGCCCCATAAAATTTTTTTTCCTATGCTTTTATGTTTTTTTTTTTGGTCTCCTCAACGTAAATTCTAAATCCGTCCCTTTTTTAACATCGTAATTCGTCTTAAAGATAAGCTAAATAATGACAATGGAAGCTCGCATATATGTGCAACCAGAAAAAAAAAAAGAAGGAAATTTACCAAAGGATTATATGAATTGATAAGATACGAAATTGAGAAGGTTGTACAAACTGTTAAGTTGGGTTACTTAAGTAACCCCTTGATAGATCAGACAGGGTAATAGTTTTTTTATCCGGCTCGCCGGATATATTCCAATCTAAAGGTTTGCATACCATAGGAAGGTTGAACTTGACCGGTAAAAAGTGAAGCAACAAAGCTGTCCAAACTGTTAAACAAGTGAAGCAACAGAAGGAAACTAACTGGTAGAGTCCATAAGGATTAAGTAAAGCTGAATCCAGTGCTTAACATTCTATGTAGTGACCAATCTGATCGCATCATGAATGTTTATTACTCTACCAAAAATTATAGTTAGTAGTAATTATGTAACTCATAGCAGTTGAAATAATTGTTGCTCGGCGTTACGGATTCATTCATTAAAATTGAATATCATTTATTTAAATAATGCACCTAATTCTGTCGATGATTCTTTCATACAAATTTGGTAAACAGATCTATGATAAATTTAATTGACAAAGTCGATTAAATTTGATGATGGTTAGTCTTTTTTTAGTACAATCTTACACCAATTAGGGGAAAGGATTGGAGAGAGGAGTGTGAGGTCTCAGGTTCGAACCTAATACACTAAAAGGAGTAAGGCAATACGAGATAGAAAATAAATAAAATGAAAATAAAATAGACATCATAATTTACGTGGAAAACCCCCAAAAATTATTAGGGTAAAAATCATGGGCAAGATGAAAAGATTCCACTATAATATTTTGTGGGTTACAACATCTCGATATCTTTCAAAGAGAACAACACTCTCAATATAGGATAAACTACCTCACAAATATTATAGAATACACACTCAAATGTAGAGATATGAGATAACACTCTTAGATGGGACGAATGAAATGAAAACATAAGAGCTCTATTTATAGGGTTGAAAATGTGCATTAAATGCACATCTTCCAACTACCATCCTACCATCCGCCAACCATCAGCTACCCTCATTAATGAGGATAGTCAGTCAGTATTTCCCACTTGGAGATTTGTTTGAGAATCAAGCACATCTCCACACTCTTCAATCTTGCCTTACCCCGCTGGTTTTTGCTAGGCTGCTTGAGGATATGCAACACTCAAACTTATCAGCATTAACCGGCTTTGTCAGAAAATCAGCTATGTTCTTCTTCGTATGGATTTTCTGCATATCCGCATTTTCATCTTCTACTACTTCCCGCACAAAGTGAAACTGTACTCCAATGTGTTTCATCCTGGAATGAAATACTGGATTCTTTGCAATGTGCAAGGCAATCTGACTGTCACAAAACAAAGAAACTTTCTTTTGTTTGTACCCAAGCTCCTTCAATAACATTTGTATCAATATCGTCTCCTTGCAAGCAGCTGCCATATATTCTACCTCCGTTGTAAATAAAGCTACAAATGTTAGCAGTTGAAACCCAGCTTACTGCTCCTCCTGCAAGTGTAAACACATAACCTGTAGTAGATTTTCTTTTTACCCGGATCACCTGCATAATCTGAATCCACATAGTCCTTGAGTGTAAAATCTGATCCTCCATAACATAATGCAGCATTCGTTGTACCCTTATTGTATCTAAGGATCCTCTTAACTGTACTACAATGCTCTCATCCAGGATTCGTCATGTACCGACTGACTGCTCTCGCTGCTTATGCATACAGATCATAGTGAACATTAAATTTTCCATCGTCATTTCTACTTCACTGCTATGACACATCTCGGAGGATAACTTGAAGTTAACAGGAAGAGGGGTAGAAATTGGCTTACAATCTTGCATGTTGCAGTGTTGCAAGATTTTCTTCAAATACTTTCTCTGGGAAAGCCAAATCTTTCTGTTACTTCTGTCTCGGTGAACATGCATCCCTAGAATCTTGTTTGCTGGTCACAAGTCCTTCACATAAATTCCCTAGCCAACCGTGCTTTCAATTCTTGTACTCGAACTTTGTTGGGGTCTGTGACCAACATGTCGTCTACGTACAACAACAAAATGATAAATCAGCATTCCCAGATCTCTTGAAATATGCACAAGGATCTGCATTGAGTCAGTTGTACCCAAGGCTCATGATATATGAATCAAATCTCTTGTACCAACATCTCGTCGCCTGTTTGAGACCGTACATAGATTTGTTCAACCTACAAACCAAGTTCTATTTGCCTATTTCAGCAAAACCTTCTGGTTGGAGCTTATAGATTTCTTCTTGAAGATCACCATGAAGAAATGTCGTTTTCACATCTAGATGTAGGTCAAACGTCGCACACAAAGCCAATACTACTCTGACTATTGTATGCCGGACCACATGAGAAAATATATCATTGAAGTCGATACCTTCTTTCTGAGCATATCCTTTCACCACCAATCTTGCACTATATCGCTTCACTTGGTTATTGCCATCACGCTTGATCTTATAGACCCATATATTTCTGATGGCTTTCCATCCTCGTGGCAATGTAATAAGATCCCAAGTTTTATTCCTGTTCAAGGCTCCAAGTCTTCCTGCGTAGCTTGCATCCACAGGGATACATCAGAACTTCGAGTAGTCTCTTGGAAACTCGATGGCTCACCATCCCCTGTTAATAAGCAGTATGCAATATTGCTTTCAGTAACATAATCTAAAAGCCAAACTGGTGGTCTCCTCTCGCAAGCAGACTACGGAACTTTGGAAACCTCTGACTCAGTTTGTTCTTGTTCCTCTGTGCACTGGTGACACCTCAAAAGAAACTTGGTCTTCGTCTGTTTTATTTTTCATCTAAATTATAGTAGTATCTGAATTCAGCGTGCTTTTGTCTCCCTTCACTTTATATTTCTCGAAGATGACATCCCTGCTGATAATAAGTTTGTGGGCAGTGAGATTCCACAAACGATACCCCTTCACACCATCAGCATATCCCAAGAATATACACTTTCTGGATTTAGAATACAACTTCGATCTTTCTTGGCCATTGTACAGAACGTACACCGAACTTCCAAATATGTGTAACCAAGAATAATCAACTGGCTTGCCAGTCCACACCTCCATAGGAGATTTCAGATCAATTGCTACTGATGGAGAGCGATTGATAATATAACTTTGACTACCTCTGCCCAAAATGACTTGGCTAAACCTGCAGTCTTCAACATGGTTATTGTTCTGTCCAATAAGGCTTTGTTCATCTGCCCCGTTACTCCATTCTATTGAGGTGTGTAAGCCATTATGAATTATCTTTTGATGCCTTCTTGTTGACAATATGAATCAAATTCATCACTGGTATATTATCCTTCATTGTCATTTCCCAAACACTTGCTCTTCTTTTTCAGAGTCAAGTTCCACCCGCGCTTTGAACACCTTTAAAACTGGAAAAACATCTGATTTCTTCTTGATTGATACACCCAGCATCTTCTAGTGAAATCATCAATGAACAAGACAAAGTATCTCGATCCTCATAGGGATACAACCGGTGCTTGCCAAACATCAGAACGAATCAGCTCCAATATACCGCTGCTCTTGGCAGTAGATGTGCCAAACTTTAGTCTGTGTTGTTTAGTAGTAACACAATGCTCACAAAAAGGTATAGTTACTTTTGTAAGCCCCGACAACAGCTTCCGTCCAGAGAGAATTTTCAACTCTCTTTCTGACATATGTCCAAGCTTCTTATGCCATAACACTGATAATTCTTCTCCCGAACTAGTCGATGCAACAATTAGTTCTGCATCTATGCGTGTTTCCCCAAAAGTACATACATATTCTTAGCAGCTTTTTCCGCCTTCATTACCACAAGCACACATTTCACAATCTTCATGATCTCATTTTCGATACTGGTCTTGCACCTGATATCGTCCAATTGTCCCAAAGACAAAATATTCTTTGTCAGACCATTCGCGTGTCGTACATCATGTATGGTGTGAATAGTACTATCAAACGTTTTAATTTTGATGGTTCCCACCCCAGCGATTTTCAAGGCATGTTCATTTCCCATTAATATAGATCCTCCTGAGACTGATTCATATTGATCGAACAATTCTCTCCGAGACGTCATGTGCCACGTAGCTCCTGAATCCATTATCCATGTGTTATAAAATATTTGTCTGTCTTCCGCAACAGTTGTTGCTTCGCTGAATAGTATTTCTCCACGTCTCCACCGTCTAAGTACTATCAATATTTCCTTGAGAATCTTTTTCAGTAATCTTCTTACCCTTACAAGCTTTCTTGAAGTGCCATTTACTACCACATTTATAGCAGTAAAAATTCTTCTTTTTACTTCATGATTTGGATCTACATACTTGTGGCTCACACTGGAGTCACGCTCCATCTATCTTCCTCTCATCATCGGTAAAGCCTCGGCATGCTTAGAACATGCCAACATGTCTTCATTGTTCTTGCGCCTACTTTCTTCTTCAAGAACCGCAGCTGCAACATTGTTGAAGACTAAAATATCAGTAGTGATATTATTGGTCAGATTGATGATGAGTTGATCGTATGAATCTGGTAGACTTTTAAGTAAAACTCCGCACGTTCAACTTCCTCTATTTATGCCCCCAAAGTGGTGAGCTGGGCAAATAGAGTATTCAGTATATTGATATGGTCGATCACCGATGTGGATTCCGACATCTGAAGAGTAATAAGTCTTCTCTTTAGAAAAATCTTATTGTGTACTGACTTGGCCTCGTACCGGTTTGTCAGAGTATCCCAAATATCTTTTGCAATTGTTATTTCGACGATGCTTGACAATACCCCATCTGCTAGAGCCAGATGCAAACTGACAATAATATTATCGTTCATCTCATTCCACTTTTCATCGTCCGTACCCTCGTTCAGCCTATCTTCAATAGCCGTCAAGCAGCGATCTTTTCGTAAAACTGTTTGCATATTCATCTTCCATACTTACATTGACTTTTTCAATTTCGAACTGTGGTGTCATTCTAACAACAATAAAATTGTCTCAATAAAAAAATATCTCAAAAATCTTTTCTGACGTAGAAGATCAGTCAACGAGGCTCTGATACCACTTGTTGGCCCTAGATGCGGCAACGTGAGATAGAAAATAGCGAAAATGAAGAATAAAATGGACACCATAATTTACGTGTAAAATCCTTAAAAATTATTAGGGTAAAAATCACGGGCAAAATGAAAAGACTCCACTATAATATTTTGTGGGTTACAACCACTCGCTATCTTTCAAAGAGAACAACTCTCTTAATATAAGATAAAACTACCTCATAAATATTATATAATAAACACTCAAATGTAGAAATATGAAAGAGATTGGATGAATAAAATAAAAACAAAAGAACTCTATTTATAAGACTGAAAATATACATTAAATACACATTTTTCAACTATCATCCTCTCATCCACCAATCACCCAGTTACCCTCATTAGACGTTCTACACATTCTCAGTGGAGTATAAAGCCGAGGATGAAGATACCTCTATTTAGTTATACATTGTCAAAAGGTGAAGTGTACGTGTCGATGACCCAACAACTGTGGACTGCTTTCGAGCTTTAGGTAGTCACCAATTTGCACCCACACATCTCCCTTTCGGACACCAAATATTATGATAATAATTTATATACGTCTATCCAGCATCAGTCCAACAAATTTGAGTGGGCTATGACCTTTTCGTATATATATAATAATATTTCAAATTATATAAACTTCTGATATAATCTGAAAATGAGAATGTTGTTAACCATGCTTACCAGTTCCAATCTCTTTTTTTTATTTTTTTAAGGGGAATCCGCAACTGCTATCTTTTTCGGTGCACTTTGGGTAAACCCTCAGGCTGACGCAGTAGCCTGCAAAACACGACAGTCGGGTAAATCGTCCTATGCATCTCTTTTTTTATGACGAGAAAACCCGAAACTGCTACCATTTTGGATGCACACTGGATAAACCTTCGTGCTGATACAATGCCTGCAAATCACGTAAGCTCGACAAAGGTTTTCGCACTCACCTACTCAACCAACTTGGCCACCTAACGATAGGCTACCAATTCCAATCCTACTCTTCCATTGCATCCATTTATACGTTATTGACTAAAGATTTTTGATAATCCTCTAACGGCGTTGACCATAAATATAACCTATTGATTTTTAAGTTTTTTTCCAAATTAAAAAATATGGAAGGTCGACAAAGGCAGCATATGTGATCTTGCCACTTGTGAATATGTATAACATGGATTTAGATGTTCCATCACTTAATCATTGGTGCGTTCTCTTGGTTCCCGATTTGTATGGGAAAAATTTGCAGGTTGCATGTGATTGAACGGGGTGCTTATTGGCCCAATCCGATCCGACCGATCCGAAACCGCCCGCCTGTTTTAGATCCGCTAAGTCTGGACCGGTCCGATCAGGTAAGGAACCGGATCAGATCAGGTTCCGATTCTACCGGTTCCGGGTTGGACCGATTCCAACCCGGAACCGGTTTGTTTGAATTTTTATTTTTAAAAATCTAACTTATATTACCTTAAATAAATAAATAAAAATTTAAAAAAATTGGATCCGGTTCCGGAACGGTAGAACCGTCCGGGCCGGTATCTTACCGGTTTCGGACCGGATCGGGACCGGTTAGCCTGGTTCCAGTTCCGAACCGGGCTAACTGGTCCGGTTTCGGGCCGGATCCGGATTGACCCTGCCCGTTAAGCACCCCTAATTGAACCTATTGTTGTGAAAATGATATATAGGTTTTTTCACAGTACATTAATATAAAGTGTAAGCTGCAATCTTTAGACGACACTATATTGCATATGGATGATGTTGAAGAGAGTTCTTATATAATATGAGCCACTTGAGAGGTACCCATGAAAGCTCCACACAATATATTCCACCATGATGATGAATATTTCATTAATATAGTAAATAGTATAGTATGAAGTATAACATATAAATCACAATATTTAACTACATAATAGAATAATAGTACCGGATGCTTATCGTTTTACGAAAAGTTATAGCTGATAGTGGTAGTGATGACAGTGCACCTCGAACTTTTTTTAAACTCTACTTCATTATCACATCATGTATATTATTGTTCTACTTTCAATAACTGCACAACCTTTATAATTCATGAGAATTGACGAGTGCTTGATAAATTACCAAAAACTATAGCTAGTGATACTGTATAGTGCAACTCGAATGTTGTAAATCATACAAGAGTGCAAACACCTCATTTTGATTGTTATCTTTTAACCAAAGTTATAGCTTGTAGCATTGTATGGTGCGTCAAACGCCACATTTTATAGTTATCCTTTTCTCAAAGTTAGAACTAGTAAGAACACACTTTCCGTCTAGACTGCTTTAACTTAAAAGTTGAAGAACAAAAAAAAAAACAATGCAGATGTTATGCAGAACGATTAATAAATCATATAAAAGTAAAAGTTTTATCTAAATGTCAAGAAATCCTAACCAAGTGAAACTCCATCGTAGTTTCCCTCCAAGAAATGTCAATATAGCCGCAAACATAAATGTATTCAAACAATATTGAGCATTTTTTTTTTGATATCTATATTTGAAACGGTCCAATCCAGACGACAATAGTCTGAAACCACAGACAAAATCCGCCCACTCTTTGAGAAAACTCGTCACCAAGGCTCTAAGGTCTCTTTCTTAATTTGTCTTCTAAAACCTTCACGATAATATTTTATACTAATAATAAATTGATATTGGAATTATAATATAGACAAATTTCTAAGTAAATATAGTTGTCGATTTGTGGCCATGAATCCATGATATGTTTTTTTTTATGACTCGGTATCCGGCCTGAAGACTGATTAATCCAGGGGACTAATCCCACCGTCCATTAGCGGGGGGCCCAATTGAAGCCGGGGTTTTACTCCACCGTATGAACTGGCCCCACAGAAATTGATAGCACCATGGAGGTTTCGAACATGTGACCTAGAGAGGAGCAAGATTCCTAAGTTCCAGGCATCTATCACCAGGGCAACATATGGGGGTTTCATGAATCCATGATATATGATACATATAAAGATGGTTTCGATTTTTTTGAAAATAAAATCAAATTTTCAGAATTTTTTTATAATATATCTGGATTGGAAAGATTATGATATCTTCAATTTCGTTTTAATTAATTAAATAGAAAACTTAAAATAACATAAGGTTACATTACAATGATTTTTTATATAAAATCTTTTAGAGCAAAAATACTTTAAAGTTTTGTTTGTTTTTTTAAAAGCCACATCACAAAAAAAATAATAATAAGGATGTTTGGATGATATTTGGTTAAAAATAAATAAATACACATAAGCCATAAGCTGGAATAATATGATATTTGAATTTTTTGCTTGTAACTTCTCAAAATGAGTTTGTGATACGTTATCCATAATAGACAATTTACTCTATATATGTATATTATCTCCATGTGTTTTGTAAATAGGCAGTTTACCTCTCTATAATTTTCAAAATATGCATTTTACCTCATTTGATTTGCAAAACATAGGATATAAGAATGAAGTGTTTTGCACCTATTCACAAACTACTGAGGGGTAAAATGCATATTTTTACAAACCAATTGGAGGTAAACTATCTATTTTCCACAGTATGTAAAATGTTAATTTGAAAACCACATGTGGTATGTTGCTTCCTTTTAAACTGTTAGGATATAATCTGCATATTTGTAAAACCACGTATATGTTGCAATAACCATCAAACAAAAAAAAAAAAACGAACGAACATATCTCTCGTTTTCACTCTACCTAATCCTACTACCACTTCTACGTTTTCAAATAAAATAATAAAAAAACCATATTTAATAAATCTCCTATTAGTTTTCTACCCAAATATTTGGCTTATAACTAAAAACACAAATTATATATATATATATATAATAAAGTTTTTTAAGCTTATCCTACCAAATATAGTTATTATAAGACAGTCTGATTGATAATTATTAACATATATGAAGGAAACCGATGAAAATAATAATCTCAAACCCCCTCATTATAATATTATTATAAACATTGTCACTTTTGAAAGAGTCATCGTACAATATTTTTGTCCTATTGTGTGGAAAATTGCTGTAATAATTTATCATATCTTGAAATCAACGTTTGGAGTTTGGACGATAGCATATGGGAATCCACACTAAATTACCATATCTATTTATTTTTATATTATTATTTCTTCTGCCCTTTTCTTTTTGCCTTTTTAAGTCTTGCATTTATAGATAAAATATATTATTATTGTACATCGATTAGAGTTTTAAATCACCTCAAAATATTTTAATTTTTTTAATGCTGTACTTCACGAGCACTAGTGGCCAAAACATCATTGGTTCTAAATAATAGTGAGCCTACTAAGCTAACGAACAAAGACAAATAAAAAGTTTTAATTGATATAATTGTGGAAATTGTAAATAACAGTGATCCAAGAGAGAGCTAGACCATGGGTGGAGCTAGTTAAGGGTATTCATTGTTGATGTGATTCGATTTTTTCTCGTGTTCGTAATCGAGAAAAATTCGAGAAATTATGGGATCTAGTCCAATATAAATATTCAATTTATTTTGATTTACATGACCTAGACACCAAATAAGAACATTCTAAAAATAGCATAAGAGTGAAAGATCGAACCGACTTTGATATGCTCCATTTGGAGTCTTTTAGTGCCTAGAAAACTCAACCCCTTAAAATGAGACTATATGTGTGTACTTATGGTGTTGATCCCGGTGGTTGGCACGCTATAAATCTGTAACATGACTTCTTCTCTGATCGTGGTATTATTGGATCAACGTGTCCGATAAATTCGCTTTCTATTATTACATGTCTGTTGGCGTCGGTTGACTTGTCAGTTACGTCCGGGTCTTCCGCTACCCTTTTATTATGCCGAGCAGATATTGTTGTTCTTCGGGCAACTTATGTTTGGGGCCTTTTGTTCGGGATACCTCTTGCTCTGCGGTTTCATGTGATTTTACCAAAAAAATTGACTTTTCCGATGTGACATCACCTCACCCCTGAAGTAAATTGAGACGAGAGTATTGAAGTCTCGGTTTATCGTCTCGAGGTAAAATCCGTACTCTGACCTGCTCGAGGTTTTTCCCGCTATTTTTTCCCGCCAAATGTTTTCAAAACGCCGCCTGACTTTTGGTTTCCCGAGGCTCATCTATGACCGTTCATTCGATTATTTTGGATGGTGCATATCAAATGACTGTTCAATTGGTCCCTCTATAAATATTCCATCATCCCTCTTCAATTTACTCACCTGCTTCATTCTTCTGCTTCCGAGCTAGCATCAGACGAGCTAGCACTTCTTTCTTTTAGAATTTCCAGCACTCTATCAATCAGTATGTCTTCCTTGTCAGACAACTCCTCTTTGAGAGCCGTCAACGAATATGGAACTTTCATGGGGGGAAATCTTCCAACCTTCGTCCCCTACCGACATCCTCGGATAGCTAGGAAACTTTGAGTTCTTCTGATTCTTCGGCCATTCGTCGGAAGAACGAACAAGATAATGTAGAACAAGGCTTGGTTGCGACCAAAGTTCCTGGTACGAAATCTTCGCGTCGAGGATTCGTACCAGTCAACAACTCTCTTGCATCCGAGAGAAATGGGAGATCCTTGAAAGCAACTCCTTATTATTCCCTCTTCGGGCTCACGCTTTCATTTAGCCCCCGAGGGTTATTTTCCTTTTTATCTAGACTAACTTCAAGAGGGCTTGCATTTTCCCATTCCTGCTTTCTTTCTTGTTGTTGCGAATTATTTTACAGTTTCGCACAACCAACGGTTCCCAACTGCTATAGGCTTTTGACTGGTTTTTTTACTGTTCTTTCTTATTTGGGTTTCACATCAACTCTTGAATTATTTCATTGTTTCTCTCCAATTAAATAAAAGGAATTGGGTCTTTTTATTTCTTCTCCCCCGACGGGGTCGGTTTCCTTAAGAACTACCCCTCTTCAATAAAGGAGTTGAAGAAATTTTACATTGTTGAATGTGGTGATTGAATCTCATTCACCACAATTTCTCATATCAATCATGCAAAAGGCATCAATAATCAACTCGTAGATCCGGATCACGTACATCTACGTGTCCACCATAGCACATAACTAAACTCAATCACATATACATTTCCTTATATTCAATCACCACATTCAACAATGCATGAATATGTAATTACTTCATAAGATACTTGCTCGTACGTCATATGTACCGTATAGTCGATAACAAGATCAAGCTATATCGACATCCGGAGAATCATGTAGAATCTATATCAAAATCACCACTCAATATTAGTTCATTTACAACACTATTAACATCATTTATATATTCTCAACTTCGTTTCCATATCAATCAATAACTCAATACTATGAACCTTGTTACATAATCGGAACAATCGACACTACTCTTGAGCAGCCGTGCAGTTATCTCATACAATTGTAATACCAATTCTAGTTAGTATGATTTTATTAAACATTTAGGAACTAGACTACATTTAAACTTGGAAATTCATAGCTACAACAAAGAATCAAACCAGCTTCATTCAATTCCTTGCATTAATCTAATTTGACTCATTTCAATAGCATAAATCGAACAAAATAACAAGATTTCCGAATCGAATTGCAGCAGATTTTGAGCTACATCTCAGCAGCCTATTTTTCAACCTAAACAACATAATTTTGGAACTATATTTCAGCATAAAATTCAAAGCTCAACAACATAATTTCGAGCATGAACAAGTAGTAGATTTCAAACCATTTTCAAACCAAAGGTAGCAGATTTTTCGGATCATAATCAAGACATCAAGCCAAAAATCAGCATGAACTACACACACATATACACACAGCAGAAACGCACACATGCACACAACAGAATGCACACACACGCACACACTCACAGAACCATGACAGCAAATTCTTGACCACAATGGCAATAAAATTTCGAACCCAACACAAGATTTTCGAACCAAAGGTGGCATAATTCTTAAGCACACAGGCAACAACATTTTTGTGACTAAAACAGCAAGAAAAATCGAAATAACACTACCATGAGCAAGATAAAGCATGATTAAAGTGTAAGGCAAGATTGCTCAAGAAAAACTTACCAAAATCGAGCCTTAATGAAGGGGTGAGCCGATTCTTGGGTTTGGTGAAGAAAGGGGGGGAGTTAGAACCTATGTATTTAAATCACGTAAATTATCACATTACTTGCCATTATTAACTTATCATGATGTCATCATTAATCATATGAATAATCGTTAATTATTCACGGCATCACAAATTAATTAACATGACAAATTCAACCCATCTTTATTTTATCCTCAACTTCGAACCCAATTTATAATTTCTTGAGATTAACTCTGTGATTATATCACAATTGACTACGATTAAATCAATTAATTAAATGTAATTAATTTTGGGCATCAGAGTTCTCCCCCACTTAATAAAATTTCATCCACGAAATTTAAGTACATGCTTACCATTACAAGTCAACAGTAAATTTACGTACCGTTATACAGCTCAATGTAGTGACTTGACCATCTGTAGGACAACACCATTCGAATCATCATGGCTCATAACATTGCGCACCACACCAACGCTCTCAAGACTGGAAGCCACCTCACTTTTAAGTGTTTAAATCACAAGTACATCTTTGTCATACTTTACTACCTATGTACTCGCATTAGTATAGTTCCTTGCACAAATCTCAATCCATCATCGTTTACTTTCATCATAGTACACATCATATAATCGCTAAATCAGGCATTCCATGCATATCATATGTAGATCAGAATGTATGACAATACAACAACCTTTTATCGTATAAATAACATCACACCCGTGTCGTCGCAAAAGTATGCAATTATACCAACATCGTCATATCGCACACCATCCTTGTCCTTATGAAATAGCGTACTCTTGAGCACTTACACATCAACCTTTCATATCATCTTCTGACTATTATATGGCGCAAAGTAATTTACTAGAAAACTCATTAGTAATTCTCATATACGTATAAAAACATTATCGCACCAACAACTACATATCATCAATATCAAATCATAAAAAATGGTCTAACATGAATATTCTTACGTCATGATCATACTCACATTAGCATCATAATATTATTCATCCCTCAATTTATCTCATAACCTATCATTTATTCTTATCTACTTGGATAAGTTATTGTATACTGTCTATCGCTCGTTACAAATCACTTGCATAAGCCATTTAAAGCAAGGCATCAATATCAATACCAAATATTCATCTCATACTTTTGTAGATGAAATCATCTACAATATACAGTAGGATCATAATATCTTGCTCATCACAGTACTCACATGCTCTCAAGCATCAAACTTTCCGTATTTCATTCCCAACTATCATCTGCCATGGAACAAGTAAATAATAATAAATAATAATAAACTCATTAGTATTTCTCAAATACTCATAACATAACCACGTACCTCGTCATTTACGCATTATTGATATTCATAATGTTTCCGTCACCAAACATTATCCCTGCGTCAATAGTTTCACACAATCCTGTACACATCATGCTATAACAAACTATCACGTATCTGAGTGATTGAAATTCAACATAAGAATCAATTACATGCCTCAATGACATAATTCCTTTCGATCTTTTATTCAACAAAGCACTATTTCATGAATGAATAACATATCATAGTGTGGTATGTATTCATGATTTCTCATACATCAGTCTCATCGCATATATCATCATTTATATGCCTTCCAGTTTCTAATACAATATCAAAATGATAAATCATCTAAAGTGAATGCTCACATATCCCGTGTATTCTCATTATAACATTATTAAATTGTCTATCACATCATGTTTAACTCATCATTAATCACTCCATGATTATTTATCAGTGTTGTCATTATATGCCAGAGAATAACATCATAATTTCGTACTTACCACGTCGACCTGCAACGTTCACAATGATCACACGTCCACACAGGACATTCATAGCGATCTCACTTCATCTCGTGAAGTTCCATGTCATCTCATGACCTGTTCATTAATCTCATTCCAACATGGTTACATTTAACTCAACATAACATGATTAACAGATCATTAATCTCACAGTATACAAAACAATCATATTTTATAAAAACCAATATCATTTCAATCTGATCATCATTACCCCATTGTTATCTCGTCTCTGCACAATTAATCAATGAACATATCAAGACTATACGTCATTTCAATTTCTCTAAATTCTTCCTCATTTTTAAATTGGTTCTCATAAACCATATCAATCATCATCGAGATAATTCACAATCCACATACATCAAACATGTTAAACCAAACGAAATGATTTACCTCAATTCCTCGTTCCCGTGGAACATAAGCAATCAACATATCATTAATATTCATCGCTAACACCATAGCGGTACAACAATATTTATTGCTAACACAATAGCAATATATCAATACTCATTGCCAACACTGGCATACATAATCTCATCGCCACTACGGGCATCCATATAATATCCATAATCACAATGAATAAAATTACATTCTTAAAACAATAAGATGTAATAACACTTACTGTACACAGTGGATCCACACTTGATCCTTTAAACTGTCCATGTTCTCAACATAAATATTCCACAAAATATAATTTCATATCAAAACACAATTGATATACTCATCGCTAGTATAATAGCGGTACAATAATACTCATCATCATAACATGACCGTCCAAAATATTCATCGCCTCGGCATATCAGCGACATTCACAATATTTACATCGCTTCGATATGATAGCGACAAATATTATAAATCTCAAATAATAATATAATCATACCATCATCTCCCCAATAAATGTCATCAATATATCAGTGCCAATAACACCCCGCTGTTGCATCACCACTGCAATATAATGAAAGAAAACAATAATGTCTCTTCATCCACTCTCTCCATGATCGCTTTCACCTGTACATTTGATCATCACGATATGTTGAATCAACAATGACAATTTCAATCAACATATATTCAACACCCTCTTCTATAGGGGGGCACATATAATACATTGCACGCTCTCATTAGCGTTGATCCTGACAATAATCACGCCGCATGCTCTCCCTAGCATCGACCCAATATCGGTATACACATCGCATGATCTCTCTAGCATCGACCCAATAATAATATACACGTTGCATGCTCTCTCTAGCATCGACCCAATAACAATATACACGTCACATGCTCTCTCTAGCATCGACCCAATAACAATATACACGTCGCATGCTCTCTCTAGCATCGACCCAATAACATATACACGTCACATGCTCTCTCTAGCATCGACCCAATAACACATCGCTCGCTCGTCGGAGGAGACCCTGTAACATCGCTCGCTCGTCAACGGCGACCCTATCACATCATACGCTTGTCACATCGCTCGCTCATCAGCGGTGACCGTATCACATCGCTCACCCGTCAGTGACGACCCAATCACATTGCACCTCGTCAGTGGCGACCCAATATCTCATCGCTCGCTCATCGATGGCGACCCAAATCACATCGTACACTCTTTAGTGGCGACCCAATCACATCGCACACTCGTCAGTGGCGACCCAATATCACATCGCTCGCTCATCGGAGGCGACCCAAATCACATCGCACAATCTTCAGTGGCGACCCAATCGCATCGCACACTCGTCAGTGGCGACCCAATTCACATCACATCGCTCGCTCGTCGTCGACGACCCAAATCACATCGCACACTCTTTAGTGGCGACCCAATCACATCGCACACTCGTCAGTGCGACCCAATATCACATCGCTCGCTCGTCGGCAGCGGCGAGCCAAATCACATCGCTCAACATCAATTCACCATCCACTAAAATCATCAATATCATCATCAGTGAAAATTCCCCACAATACCGTCAAAAAATCTCAAATAATATTTTCCACACTGAAAACTCCTTATTATCGCTATCGTCCAACATTTGTGAGGGCATATCTGCATTACCAATACATAATAAAAATACACAGAGATAACTTGAATTAGCATTAGTACGTCATCAAATACCTGTGTCATCACATTTATGACATACACATACACAATCGTCACATCGTCTATTTATTCTGTCCCTGGATATTGTATCTCGTTTCCCATTTTCTGATTCCCCTACAAAACAAGATTCCTCAGCACTGTACCTATATATACATAACATGTACACAAAACTCAACTCAATAAAACATATTTATCCCTTTATTAGCAATAACGTCCAATTACCATCGACATTAAATACCGTCAGCGTGTGTATGCCATTCATCACGCATCTTAAAAGACATCATCACTTTCACAATATTCAAGTCAGTGATGTAACTAAAACGAAATACCATACTCATGAGCTTTTCAACAATACCGCCATCCATAGGTGTATCTACTGGAATCAACAGTGATTCCTCATTGCCATGTTCCTCATGATTCCTAATCAACTCTGCAACCACAACGGTTAGCAATAACACAATTTATATTGTTTCATATCATACATATCATACTATGCATATAGGTGTAAATGTCACATCACACTGTCGCAAAACTACAACCATGTGTAATTCATGTGCTATTCCATTCTCTCGACGCACCCTTAGGCTTTAGACATCCCAAAGAGCTAACCTGGCTCTGATACCACTAATGTAAGACCCCGCCTTCCCCTTACGTCAATAATGCAATTATGACGCCTTTTGTGTATGTAAAATTTTCATTCTTTAAAAGAATCATTACATGCTTCTCACATATTCCCATGAACTTTTATAAAATTTGTGCAGAGCCTCACCATAAATTGGACTATCCCAGAAATTACACAACTATAAAACCCTCAATATAAAAAAACCATAATCTAAAGATAAAAGTTCTCAGCCAGGGAAATCACAATACTAGCAAGATATAAATTCCCGTCATCACTAAAGTCGTATAGCGCATGCTCCTCAAAATAACATGCACATCAATCAACTATATAGAAAGAGGACTTCAACACTATTATACAGTTCATATACACGCTTCCAGTTGCTCACATACGAGCAACAAATCAATGAATCAATTCTCAATGCATAATTGATATGTGCCATCAACCGATACTTGTACCATAATCTTGCGAGCATTATTTTCCATGGGTTCAATCTTTCTTCCCGAGACGACGTTGTACATGTTATACCTGTTTCAACAGAAACAGCCCCCACACAGGGTGAGCATACCTCCAACTCAATAATCATTCACACATCAATATACGACCTCAGCGTACCAAGCCAAGGGCTAGGGATTTATCCGAACAAGGACTCCCGTGGGGTAGAAGGGAGTACTTCCACATTGTAATGCAACAATCAAGATTATTGAAAATCTATAAAATATACTCCCTGTACAATTCCGAACCGGCATAGCTATCACGAACTGTTCCTGTTTCAATCTTATACACTTTCATAAACATCGAGTTCAGTATCATTATTCAAAACATGATACTTATCAATGCAATAAATTCGGCATAATCACAATTCATCATTTATGCTCAATCGTAACGATCTCCTCTAGAAGGCAACTCAGCCTATCGTAATCCATTCACAACCATTTCTCATATCA
>CAJQUN010002279.1:0-29423 GCA_907163345.1 Haberlea rhodopensis | reverse complement strand
TGCAATCCCATACATTGTTGTTGTATTGGAGTTTGTAATTCTCTTCTTTGTTAGAGTGTTGTTCTTCGTGTGAGTACACCGTGAAGGTTTGTTTTGATTTGATCTATTGTAAAGGTCCTCCAACACCAAAGCAAGTTGGAAAATTGTAAAGTCATCAACAAGTCTAGTTGGTGCAAGTGTGTGGCTATCCTTGGACGCCTTAAGGCAAGAAGACTGTGAAGAGTGTTGGTAGCTCGGGAAGAGCTTTGTGTACTCGGGAAGAGTAGTGTGCTCGGGAAGAGCTGTGTACTCGGGAAGAGTAGGTGGCTCGGGAAGAGCGTTTGTAAACTCGGGAAGAGTTGTTGTGTGGCTAACTGGAGCCCTCAAGGCCCAAGAACAATTATTCTAGTGGAACCTCGGTTGGAGGTTATCTAACCGGAAGAGGAGACGTAGGCGATTCATCGCCGAACTTCTATAACAAATTCTTGTCTCATTTATTGCTTTAAATTCCTTTACGCATTTATTTATCCTTTCTTTTTATTTTTCGATTGACTCAAGGCTTCCGCAAGCGCGCAAAACTCTTTTATTTTTCAAACTCATTTTAAAACGCTAAAGTAGCCAATGAATCTCATTCAACCCCCCCCTCTTCGATTCCACAGCCTCCAATCACGTACACGTAGGCATTGAAGTGCAAGATACATCGGGAGAGACGGGAACGACACACAACGCAATGAGTCATCTTCTAGCGTTAATTCTTATTCCTAACTTTTGTTCATCTTTTATTTTCAGATTTTAATGTTTAATTTGTTGCAAGACATGATTTTTCATTGTTATTCGATGATGATAGTTGGCTAAGTTTTGTTGTCAAGATTAGGAATCCCATGTTTTGAAACCATAATTCACTTAAGATTTTTGATTAATTTTTACAACTCTTTGTGCATAATTAATGTTCTTCTTGCTTTTAAGGGATTGATCATATTGAATGATATTAATATTACGATTACTTTGACCATATGATATTGCAATACGATGTAATAAAATGTCGGGTCGGGGGTTTAGATTGAGATTGGCCAAGTAAAATCGAAGACACATGTGATATCAATAGATTTACCAAATCGAAGGCTTGTAGTTTTCATAGATCTCATTCAATATTGATTGTTCAATAAGGACATAAGAGTAGTTTATTGCAACGTTAATATTAGACTCGTTATAGCTTAACCATAGTATATGAACCGAAGTCTTGATAATTATCTATACTGATTTTCCATACTCTTTATTGCTTGTTTGTGTTAGAATTATTGTTCTTGGTTAATTAGTTATTTAATCATCATTAGTAATCGTAGGTTAAATAGTTAAGCTAGTTGAGTTTGATACTTGCTTACTAGTCCCATGTGGGTATGACATCATACTTTATTCTATAATACTAAAACTTGACACCCTTCATTTGTGGTATAATCACGCTACATGAGAATTATTGTTTAAATAAATAGTGATCATGTAACTAGTATCAAAATTATATTGGTTTAATATCAATTTTATGTGTAATTGTACCAAAAGTGTATAGATTTAATACAAATTTCAGTTGTAACTAATACCAAAATTGTTGAGTTTAATACAATTTTAAACTGAAATAATATCAAAATTGATACTTTTTTACTAATATTACACTAGACTAATACAAAAATTGATGGGTTTAATACAAATTTTAAACTGAATAATACCAACTTTGATGAGTTTAATACAATATTAAAGTGAAATAATACCAAAATTATCAGTTTAATAACAATTGTAAACTTAACATAACACCAAAAATTGATGATTTCAATATAAATTTACACTTGACTAATACCAAATTTATGGTTTTAATACCAACTGTAAACTGAACTTATACCAAAATTGATGAGTTTAATACCAAGTTTGAAATAAACTAATATAAAAATTATTGAGGTTAATACAAATTTTTAAACGAATTAATACCCAAATTCATGAATTTAATACTAGTTTTAACCTGAAATAATACTAAATTTGATGAGTTTAATACCAGTTTTAAACTAAATTAATTACCCAAAATTTGAGTTTTAAATCAATTTTAAAAACTGAATTAATACTAAATTTTATGAGTTTAATACAAATTTTAAATTGAAATAATACCAATTTTATGAGTTAATACCACTTTTAAACTTAAATAGTATCAAAATTGATGATTTAATACCAATTTAAACTTGACTAATACCAAAATTGATGATTTAATACCAACTTTAAATTGACTTATAAATGATGAGTTTAATACCAATACCAAAATATTAAAGTTAATACCAATTTTAAAATGAGGTTAATACCCAAATCGTGAATTTAAGACAAATTTTAAACTGAACTAATCCCAAAATTGATGTGTTTAATACCATTTTAAAATCAACTAATAACAAAATCAATTAGTTTTATATACAAATTTAAACTTGAACTAATGCAAAATTGATTAGTTAATACCATTTTCAAATCAACTAATATGAAAATCGATTTTATACAAATTTAAAATTGAACTAATACCAAAATTGATTAGTTTAATACAAATTTTAAATTGAACCAGTATCAAAATTAATGATTTTATTACCAATTTTAATAAAATAAAAATGAAATTTATGAGTTTATACCAATTTTAAACTGAATTAATATCAAATTGATGAGTTTAATATCCGTAATGGCAACAATAAGAAGATAATTAATTTGATATTGTTAACCCTTGATTTGATGCCCCGATGTCAAACTTATTTCCCATTTTGATCGAAAAATGTTTAAAATCAATTGATCTCAACTCTCAAGTTATTATTATAAATTTTTTTTTTTTGAAAGAGTAACTCTCGAGTTTTTACTATAGTAATTCAAATATTTCAAAAGCTATCCAAAAAATAGGATTTCATGGATGTTCTTCAGCATGCATAGTTCCATAAAGCTATTGAGAGCGTGAGTAGAAAAGCAGATGATTTCATGAATGTCATTCCAATTCAATCTAAATTCCTGGTCATGTATTACACTTAAATCCCTCCAGTCAGCCACTTTGTTTAAATCATTACATCATAAATTAGTCTATGATTCACGTGTGCGAGAATCACATTGAATCAGCGACCCAAGAGAATTGCTTGTTCTTGTCATCGCAGAACCAACCGCCCTTCTCATCCCTTTCTTTTTTCACATATTCCAGGAATTCATTGTATAATCTATGGCTGCAAAAAACTAATGCTGATAACTTGTTTGATCAATTGTCACATTAAAGTACCACAATGTTATTACAGGTAGAATTTTGGTTTTGCAACCTCTTTAAAATCTGTGATCTGAAATAAAAATGGCCTCCAGATGAATTATCATTTAATCATCAGGCAACGACCGAATGGCGTGAAAGGCCTTTCTGAAGAGTTCATTATGCTTGTACATTAATGATTTCTTCAAACTCAAGGATTCTCGTGGGTTTTCCAGGTTGAGCATTGTTGTTGTGAAAGGAAATATGTTGAAAATAACATACATATAAAGGGGTATTATTGGGTTTACAAACTATAACAAGAATATTCTAGTATTTTTGTATATCACAAGGAGCCCAAACAAATAAAAAATTGGAGATGGACTGACCACTTAAGTATTGACATAGGGACTGATGACAGATTTGAATTAAGTTGAGTATTTTAGGTAAATTGCCCATAGAAAAATCTATATTGGGAGACATGTGAAAGATTTATGTGAAAAATACTAAATTTAGTTAT
This sequence comes from Haberlea rhodopensis, assembly GCA_907163345.1. NCBI lineage: Eukaryota > Viridiplantae > Streptophyta > Magnoliopsida > Lamiales > Gesneriaceae > Haberlea > Haberlea rhodopensis. The sequence goes on along the minus strand of CAJQUN010002279.1, from coordinate 25,692 downwards.
TCAAATTCAATACTTTATTTATCTATTTATATTTTTGGTCCCTTGGTATATTTTTGTATGTTATTCCTTAAATACTATTATATAACTAATTAACTTCAGTATTTAAAATTTTCTAAAACACTTATTCCATCTAGTTAAAAATATTATTGTTATATACCATTTATTCCCATGATTATTATATACAAAATTTATTTGGGAGCCAAAGGAACCATGTGGTGAGGTATTCTAGTGAGTGGGGAAATTGATGGAATAACGTAAATGATATATAAATAAATCTATAATAAAGACAATGATGTAATGACTAATTAAAACTGTAAATCATTATTATTGGTATATTACAGGGATTACACTAAAAAATTATTAATGTAATTAAAATTTATGAGGTAGTTGCTCACTAAAAAATAAATGCTTAGTTATATACGAGCCTTCCACTTCTAAACGTTTCATTATGGTTTAATTCATTATTATTGGTATTATTACAGGGATTACATGAAATGTAATTGTTAGAAGATAATATAATTATTAATTAATATTAAGTAATATATCTAATTAAAATTATTTTTCTCATTTTGATCGGCATAACAATAATGTACAATCGATAGCTAGCAAAATTAGAACCAATATAAGGATGTGTGTTTTTAAAAGTGGATAATGTAATTAAAATTTATGAGGTAGGTAATAATTAATTCTAGGTAGACTCAATTAAAGTGAAAGTTATGTAAAAAAGCTACAATTAATTGCTCAACTAATTTAATTCATATTAGAAATTTAAAAACATGTATTTTTAGATACATAGACAGAATGTTCCATTTATCTTTTCACAATTGAAAAACGTTACTTAAGATAAACATTTTTATATAGATATGATAGATAATAGAGTCGGAAGTTTGTGTATGTGATATGAATGTGAGCGCCAAAGTATACTAACGAACTAAATGCTTCTCTTATATTTTATTGTATACCTTTATTTCTGAATGTAGAAGTTTGGTCCTTGATTGGGTCAGTGCCTAAAATTCTACCCTCACATTGGGCGACCATTCACAAAATATCGAAAACAAAGTAGGCTCCACAATACTCAACAAACAACATGCTTCATTACAAGGAACACAATCCAATATTGTCACAATCACCTTTAAATTTGTGATTCTTTTCGTTTGATTGTATCTTCATATATATTGCCCGTACTAATCTTGACCACTTAAAAAATATTTTTATTGGTTGAACCGATTAATACGGTTCCGATCGATATTTTAGCACATGGTGATTTAGAGGGTCAATCGGATTGGATCAAGCGCCAGTTATCGATAAACTGGTTGAACGGTCGGTTCGATCCGATTTTAAAAACACTGGGATAGAGATTATGAAAGATTGAAAGAGAAATGACAAGAAAAGTTCGAAACAATCTAATGTATATTATAGGCTACCCCACCCATGGGGCACCTATTGTGGTGGAATAAAATCTCAAATTTATTAATGTATTGATTCTCATATATAAAAAAGTGTGACATAATATATTATGATTATTGATCCAACATTGATTTAATATGTAATAGCCAAGAATGATTCCGTAATTAAATACTACTATCGACAAAGTATGTCATTATTCAGTAAGAAAAAGGAATAGAGGATGTGACACAAATGAATTTGCAACATTTAAATTTTAAATCATAGTTGTCAATGCTTTGCCTCTTTTTCCTTTTAAATCTGAATTTTCATTTTTTTATATATATTTTTAGGTACTTATAGTGTTACTATCATTTTTTGGTTCAACTTTATAACAATGAATTTATATGCGAAAAAAAATAAACAACATCAAGATTTTTTACGTGAACAACCCCGAAGGGAAAAACCACGGGGACCTTTAGTCCAGTTTCATATTCACTATATACAAATTTACATAGTTGTTTCTCTCAAAAATAGGAGGAGGAAAAAACGAAAATCGAAAATGGGGACTCCCCCTTTGCTCTGTTTTATCTGAAAATGTTTCTCAAAACCACAAAGCCCTTGAGTCTTCTGTTCTCAAAACCTGAAACTCAAACATAGGACCTAGTTTATCTCGATGGCTTGCCCCTTTCTGTTTCCTCAATTAGCCTCTTCCCAATTTGCACCCATCATCCCTTTCTTCCTAATGGGCCATTAATTAGGGCATTTATTAGTTAATTAATGGGCCAATAATTGATTGGAAATGGGTAAGTATAAATGGTTAAATAAACATGACAAATGGGCCTAGGTAATGGCCAAGATAAATAGGCTCTAATATCTTATGAGATCGGGTCGAGCTCATAGAGTTTTGGTCCAAACCGCACCATATATCTGGGTATCACGAGTATCCCCCTCTAGTCGAGCTAGAGTAGCGCGTGTATCGACTCCAATTGGTTAGGTGAGGACCTGGGTCGATAGTCCAAATGCCAAACCATGATGTGACCTTGCGTCGTGTCGAGTTCCCAAGTCATGCTGTCGGTGGAGCCATGACAATTCGAATTCCGATCCTTGATAAAATAGGCGGCTCGTACAGCCCATACGAGGAACCGGGGTAATCATAGTACCGAGCTCCTGTCAATAATAGCAGGTCGGACTGGGCAGTAGGAATCCGAACCGAAGCTACTATAATCGAGAATTCCGAGCTGACAAAGGTGATCGAGAGATCTGAGGTGATAAAACTGAGCTGAGAAGCAAATAAACATATATCCGAACTATAGGAATAAGAAATATTCGGAGCAGATAAAACAAATACGGACTATGTACCTGAGCAAAATAAACTCGCCCGACCTGATCTCCTGAGATGATGTATGAGAAAATAATACTCATCCGACCTTATGTGAACAAATATTGCTCACCCGACCTGACTGAGATAATATGCCCGAGCAAATTATGCTTGCCCGACCCGATCTAAGCTCCGAAGAAATATATAGTAGCTAATAATACTGGTCCGAGTTGAGCTGAACTCCACATGATAAATATAAGCGAATGATGCTCGGCCGACTTAATCATAGCACTGAAATAAGTAAGAGCAAATAATGCTCGCCTGAACTCCATAATCAATAAAGCCTAGCTCAGTTCCATAGCAGATAAAACTCACCGAACCCAAAGCTAATAAACATGTGCTGAGCAAACAAAATACAGATGATCTCCAAAAAATGATCCATGTACAGAGCAAATAAATCCATGCTTATCTAAGCTCCACAAGTATTGACCGAGGAATAGACAAGTAAATGTGAGCTCCAGAGACGAGATATACCGAGCAAATGACACCTGTCTGAACTCACAAAATACTAAAGTCATGTGTTGAGTAAATAGATATAGCCGAGCTCCAGACAATCAACACAGAGCAAATAAGATCGAGTGTTGAAACTGAGCTGGCATGTTATAAGGATGACATGTTATCTGAGCAGGGCTGACCTGCAATAACGACTCTGAAAGAGTTCTAAAATAATTTTAATATGTGATTAAATATAAAACAGGGGATGGCATGTTATCCGCGCAGGGCTGACCTGCAATAACAACTAGGAATAATTCTAAGTAAAGAATTAACTATTAAGTAGGGCTGACATGTTCTCTTAGCAGGGCTGACCTGCAAGGACAACTAGAAATAATTCTAAGTATAGAATCAAATCTTAAAACATGACTGACATGTTATCTGTGCAAGGATGACCTGTTATCTTGGCAGGGCTGATCTGCAATAATAACTCAAATAATTCTAAGTACAGAATTAAATCTTAAACATGTCTGACCTGTTCTTGGCAGGGCTGACCTGCAATAATATCTCGAAATAATTCTAAGTACATAATAAATCTTAAACAGGGCTGCATGCATTAACAACTAGAAATAATTCTAAGTATAAAATTAAACCTTAAACAGGGCTGACATGTTCCCTGCATTACCAACTAGAAATAATTCTAAGTATAGAATTAAATCTTAAACAAGGCTGACATATTTTCTACCGGCTGACCTGCAATAACAACTAGAAATAATTCTAAGTAGAATTAAATCTTAAACATGGCTTGACCTGACCTTACCTGATCAGGGCTGACATGCAATAACAACTAGAAATAATTCCAAGTATAGAATTAAATCTTAAACATGCCTGACCTGTCTGAACTTCGAAGATACTAAACCGAGCATATAAGTCTCGTCCAACCTGAGCTCCAGAAATAATGAACCGAACATATACAGCTCGTACGTCCTGAACTCCAGAGCTAATAGGTATGCGAAGCAGATAAAGTTCATCCGACATACATAATCACTAGATGTGAGCAGATAAAACTCAGCTGAACTCCCCAAACTAAAGCGCATCCGAACTCCAGGATGATAAATGCACGTAGGAGATAGAGCTCATATGAATTCGCAAAGTGACAGATGTCCTGAGTTCCTTGAACTGATAAAATGCTGAGCAAATAAAGCTCGTCTTATCTGATCCCAGAGAATAAATATAAGCAGATAAGACATGTCTGGTCTGGACTCCAGATGATAAGTATGAGCGACTGATTCTCGTCTGATTTGAACTCCAGGGCAGACTATGCAATAAAACCGTGCCTGGGCGGACCATGGCAATCAATATTTGTCTGGGCGGACCATGACTATATCTTTGCCTGGGCGGACAATATCAGTAAGTCTTTGTCTCTGTGCGGACATGACTATATCTTTGCCTGGGCAGACCATGGCAGTAAGCCTTTGTCTGGGCGGACCGTGACAATATATCTTTGCTTGGGCGGACCATGGGAGTAAGGCTTTGTCTGGGCGGACCATGACTATATCTTTGCCTAGGCGGAGCATGGCAGTAAGCCTTTGTCTGGGCGGACCATGACAATATATCTTTGCTTGGGCGGACCATGGCAGTAAGCCTTTGTCTGGGCGGACCATGACTATATACCATGGCAGTAAGCCTTTGTCTAGGCGGACCATGACTATATCTTCTCATCTATTGTGCCTGGGCTGACCATAGCCACACATGCCTGGGCGGACCATAGCATATCTCCTCATCTAGTGTGTCTGGGCTGACCCTAGCCACACATGCCTGGGCGGACCATAACATATCTCATCATCTAGTGTGCATGGGCTGACCATAGCCAACATGCATGGGGCGGACCATAGCATATCTCCTCATCTAGTGTGCTTGGGCTGAGCCACACATGCCTGGGCGGACCATATCATATCTCATCATCTCAACTCCATTATTCACACACCACTCCCGAACCCCAATCGATACACCACATCCGAATAAGTTAATCCAAAATCCAGAACAAATAAAAATCCAAGCTAATGAATAAATCCTCACAGAAAAATAATAATCTCCCAAGCTATGAATAAGTCCGTGCGAGATTACTCAGATTGCATGCAATCGACGTGTTGTGGCGTTACTGCAAGATTGCGAACTCCGAACTCCTGATGTGGGGCTTACTGCGAGATTGCATGCCCGAGCTGTCATATAGGGCTTACTGTAAGATTGCATGCCCGAGCTGTCATATAGGGGCTTACTGTAATGATGCATGCCCGAGTTGATCCTCAATCCGAGCTGACGCCGAGGTGGCTGAGCTGATGGCTGACGAGGCCTAGCTGATAGCATAGGTCGTGCTGAGGCCACGATAGGCAAGCTGATGGCTGACGAGGCCGAGTACGAAGCTGAGCTAAGGCCGAGGGGCTGAGGCGACCGAGCCAAGACTTTGAATCGGACGTGTGGCATAAGTCTAGAGAAAATAAGACCCATAGTCTGGAATGGAGTGCCTCTTAGGTCATTCGCGAAGACCCTGCCATAAATACAAAAGAGGAGAGACAAAAAAAACTCCAAAATAATATTTGGTAATTTAAATACATGCAGCAGCACAAGAGATGTATTACAGCTAACGAAGTCCGACTCGAGCTCATGATGTCACTAATTCAATAAAGTCAAATTATGGGAATTCTTTTGTTCGAGATACCAGCTCTGTTGATGAAATCGATCAAATTGAGTCAATAGCGGTGAGATACTAAATTCGTGAGATTTCATATAATCACAATTAGCATGCTGAGGTAGACTTCGAAGAACTCGCTAAATTTCATAGACTCAAAGCTAGTGAATTTAGGTAGTATCATGCTAATTGTTTTTATTGTACTGAATATTCCTTTAGCACACTTTCCATTAATTGTGGTATGACAGAATAATTAGCAAACTCTAAAACCACTTCACAAGCACATATCCACATGAATACGTGTGATAGATGGGTGCATCTAGAATTCCAGTCAATTGGTATTCTCTTAATCACATGAGCTGTTTTTTTCAAACAATATTGTAGACCTTGTCTTGCGAATATATTGAGAAATCACACAAATATTGTCACTTTAATAACATCTAGCAATTTAAACTTCTTTAAAAATATAAGAATTGGGCCTATGTGGCTTTGCCTAAATAATTCAACATGATAAATGTGTAGCTAATGAAGTCCGACTTGGAGCTCGTGAAGCTGAATACGCAGAACACCATGATAAACCACAAAAATGTGATTAATTTATGGGGAAAGTTCAGGCCGGTACCCAATGGTAAAACTTTATTCATCCTAGTCCAGGAAAAAAACTTGCAATCACTTAAGTCAACTTTAGGTTAAAATGACAAAAGTGCCCTTAATAAGAAAATACGGCAATCTAAAAAATTTCAATATCTTACTTTCAGCATTTCGTTCGATCTCTTTCACCACTGCGATTCAAATCTCCTCGTAAATCTCTCTCGTCAATTACGGTTTCTTACAGTTTTTTCTCTTCATCTCTTTGATTTTTCGTTTCATCATTATGTTCCAGATTTTTTATTTCAATTCCAGTATGTGTGTGTGTATGTGTGTAAGAGTGTATATATATAAATAAATATATATATATATTATATATGGTTTTTTAGTTATTATGCATTGATGTCTATGCTTCTTTGTTCATTTTCAGAATTTACAGTCTGAAACTTGCAACGAAGAAGATGACCCAGCGAAAAATTAATTGGGGCACGAAAATTATAAAAATAACTGGTGCACGAAATTTTTTAAAGTAACTGGTGCACGAAAAGATCGAAAATCAGTAACTGATGCACGAAAATTAAAATCAGCTACTGATGCACGAAAATTTAAACAAAGTTAGTGCACCAGTGTTGTATTTTCGTGCATCAGTGTTATATTTAGTGCACCAAGATTACATTTTCGTGCACCAGTGTTATATTTTCGTGCACCAGTTACTTTTTATAATTTTCGTGCACCAATTACTTTTTATCATTTTCGTGCACCAGTTATTTTTTATAATTTTCGTGCACCAGTTACTTTTTTATCATTTTCGTGCACCAGTTATTTTTATGATTTTCGTGCACCAAGGTTATATTTTCGTGCACCAGTTACATTTTATGATTTTCGTGCACCAATTACTTTTTATGATTTTCGTGCACCAAGGTTATATTTTCGTGCACCAGTTACTTTTTATAATTTTCGTGCACCAGTTATTTTTTCTCTGGGTCATCTTCTTCGTTGCAACATCTTGCTGTCAAACTGTAATTTTGAAAATGAGCAAACAAGCACGGACACCAATGCATACCTTACTTCTTCATCCATATGCATCAATAAAAAAAAAACATACCAACAGGCTTTCGATATCTATAATTTAGCATCGGTATTCAAATTTATAATTCACATACACACACAGTATACACACACACACAATGAAATGCGCATAGCAGATCCGAAAATTATATTGTAGACTAGTTCGAGATCTTCTTCGATTCAAAAAGATTCCAAATGCTACGAAAATTTAGATGATTCGATTCAAAATATTTCATGTACATAACATTTTAGCAAATACTTTGTAGGGATGAAGCGACTAGATGAGGTGACGAGATGATGAAGAAAATAATGATCTGAGAATCGTCGGAAAATTTCAGCAGAAAATTTAAGGTGTGGGGCGACGGGATGAGAAAGAAAATAAAGATCTGAAATTAGGTTTAAGATGTTTTCAACTGAAGGGTATTTTGGTAATTAAAAATACCTTTCAAACCAATAGTTAAAAAATTGGACTTATGTGAATATAATTTTCTCCTAAGTGTATTTTTTGGTAAGAAGTTTTTTTTGCAGATTTATTTGTAATAAGTTTCTTGTAAACAGCACCTATTTGCAATTTTCCCTTAATTTGACAAATTATGAGAATTCTTGCCCTTTTCTCCTCACGGCATAACAACTAAAACTAAGACGACAAATGGTCTGACTGAGCTTTCAAATTGAACATTAACAATTTCATATTGATAAAATTTGACATAAATGTCCACAGCATGTCAAAGACCCACGAAATTCAGTACAAGTAAACTTGTGAAGTATGTAGGTGTACTTGTCCCTTATGCCATAGCTGTACAAATTATGAGCGAGCCGAAGGATGACAACAATCAAATCGCACACAATCCAACAAGAAACACAAATTATTACTGAACAAAAGATAATATCAAAGCTTCCCTTCAAGTATATACGTATAAGCAATATATGATAATGCCAGATGCAAATCGGGAATCCCAGAAAATTATCCCAGTTAATAGATGATAATATCAGATAATGAGTGGAAAATGCTAATGGTTAACCGTAGTGTATCAATGTAGAAGGACCCACTGCGCCAGGTGCGAAGTGGCTCCACCCTCAAAAATCACCAGAGTCGCCTCACTAACTCTGAACCTGTTACCACAGCTGTCATACGAAGCCTAGATCGGACGACCCAAACCCTCCTTGCGGCGCCGCGAACCAAGTTGCCGCACAAAAACCCTAAGCACTTGGCTCCACCGCCCGCTGTCAAGATATCAAACCATCGGGACAAGAACAGAAGCAAGTCTTCAATAAATTAGTTATATGAATCTGTTAAGTTAGTTAGCAATAAAAAGGGTTGTTAGTTTTTCATATAAATATTGAATAATTGTACTTTCACTAATTAGTCACTTTACTCTCTCATTTTTCATACAACAGAATGTATAGAATTCTCTTCTCTAATTTGGAGATTTTCAATACAATTCTTTTCCATTCTTTGCATCTATACATGGTATCAGATTAGCCACGGATTTTTTATCTGTCTTCGTTCCAATTTATTACGATCAGTTCCATTGTATCTGATTTTTTCCGCTCGAATTCATTCACTGCAAGTGTTGCCATGGCAAATTCATCTGTCTCTGATGAAGCCCTAGTGACTACTCCCCCAATCCGGCAGCAGATCCATCTTCGCCATTCTTTCTTCACCCGAGTGACAATCCAGGAACACTCATTGTCGGTGAGATGTTTAGGGGTGAGAATTACGTTTCTTGGTCAAAATCAGTGGTAATGGCTTTTAGTGTCAAAAATAAATCCTCTTTTCTTGATGGTTCTTTGCCTTGCCCAGCCGTTTCTTCTCCTGTTTTTACATCTGGCTTGGGTAAGGGCAAACAATCTGGTCTTATCTTGGCTTTTAAATTCCATTTCAAAAGACATTCGACAGAGTTTATTGTATTTTACATCGTCATATGAAGTTGGGTTGAACTCCACACCCGTTTTGCTAAGAGCGATGGACCTCGAGTTTTTCAATTTGAGAAATCATTAAGCACGATGAATCAAGGTATTCAAAACCTCACTCAATATTATAATCCTTTTAAATCTATTTGGGAGGAATACACCAGTTACAGACCAATTTTTCGTTGCAATTGTGGGGCAATGATTAATTGTTCTTGTCATATTCTTGAGGCTCTTTCGAATTCCCAACAGAGTGATAGTGTTTTAAAATTTTTGATTGGATTAAACGATTCTTACTGTAGGATCGAGCGCTTACCGCTTTACCAATAACTATAGTTAAGTTAAGGTAATGGCGCAACATCAATCTTTTCAACCATACACTGGCACAAGCGCCACATGTTCGACCAATCACAAAGCAGAGGCAATTGTTGAACCCCAACAATCCCTCCCCCAATAATTGCACTCTCTGCAACTCATGGGAATCGAACACGCGACCTGGCCTGATACCAATTGTAGGATCGAGCGCTTACCGCTTTACCAATAACTATAGTTAAGGGTAATGGCGCAACATCAATCTTTTCAACCATACACTGGCACAAGCGCCACATGTTCGACCGATCACAAAGCAGAGGCAATTGTTGAGCCCCAACACTTACGCTCCTGTACGAAGCCTAATTCTCCTAGTATCCCTTTGCCTTCTCTTGCAAAGGTTTATTCATTGTTTCTTCAAGAAGAGAGCCAAAGATCCCTTCAAGCTCATTCTACAACTTCTTTAGATCATTTAGCCATGATGGCTCAACAATCAACCAGAAACTCCTCTGGTCATATCATAGATTCTACTGCTTTAATGGCAAAGCATGGGTATTAAAAGGATAAAAATCGTCCAAAATGTTCTCATTGTGGTTATAATGGTCATACCATGGATAAATGCTTCCAATTGATTGGTTATCCTCCGAATTGGAAAGGTCCTAAAGGTGTTCGAATTGCACCCAATTCTGCAAGTGCTAATGCAGCTAGTTCTTATGGTGTTTCAACCACTCCATCTTCATCAATTTTAACAGATTTTTCTCCAGAACTTTACAATCAGTTTTTGGCCTTTGTACGTTCTCAATCTCAACACAATTCTACTGGTCTTACATCTGAATCCACTTCACATATGGCTGCAAGTGCAATGAAATGTATTTTGGAAAATAATATAGGTATGATTAGTTGTAATGTTCTAGTTTCCAATCGTCCAAAAACATGGATTTTAGACACTGGCGCCACAGATTATATGATTTGTGATTTGGCTTTATTTACTGCTGTTTTATCTCCAATATCTGTTAATGTACATCTTCCAAATGGTGAGGTTACACAAGCCACACACATAGGTGAAGTACAACTCACTAATGATCTTAAACTTGAAGTTGTTTTATGTGTTCCCAGTTTCAATTTTAATCTTGTTTCTGTTTCGAAGCTAACAAAATCAAGCACTTTCAGTCTTCAGTTTATTTCCAATGAGTGCTTCTTACATGACCTTCAATCAAAGAATCTGATTGGTTTTGCTGAAACTCGTGTGAAGGTATCATCATATCACATTGTCTATATGTCACTTTGTTGTGCTGCTTCAAGTTCTTTATCTTCAACTGTTTTGTTAGGATCGAGGTAGAGTTTAGAAGGGCGGGTTGAATAAACACTAGATTCAATTTCGATTTTGCTCGGGTTTGCTGCAGACTGTTAAGTACTGCAACAGCTTCTCAATATATAGCAAGTCAGTAGACACTGATTATAGTGCGGAAGACGTCTGCTGAACTTGTGAGGGATAAAGGCTGAATGATAAATAAGCAATAAGTAAATGACACAAGTATTGTTTCTGAAAGTTCGAAGCACAACGCTTCTACGTCTTCCTTCTTCCTTGCAGGAAGGTTACACTAGAAGACTTGGTTTACACTTTACAGTATACAACCTTCTTAGGCACTCACACTGTAATACCCCCGAAAGGTTAAATGATTTTATGCTTCGATGATGAAATGTTATACGATTATGTGCTACAATAACGAATTTCGATGTGTTTAAGAGGGTTGTGGTATTTTAAGTGGGGGTTATATTTATGATATGATGATATGATTTAGGGGATATGTTACGTGTTTTAATTGTTGTATTGATGTACAATTACAATTACAAAATATCAAGGGAAGATATTTTATACATCATATGAAATACCGGGATACAATTAAACACCACAAAACCACCCTTACATGCAACCACCCACCCCCCACTTGCAGCAACCCACGCCCCCTCCCCTGTTTTCTGGAAAAGAAGTTGACCAGGCAGGCATGTTCCCACTTAGATATTTTCACCAAAATCCCTTCCAAAAACCTCCTTCTTCCTCCCTCCTCTTCGTCTGATATCTGGACTGCTGCTAGGAGGAAAGTGGTCGGAAATTACTTGTCTTTTCTTGACAAAAATCGGAGAGCAAAAGTGGTGAGGGATCACGCTGGTTCACCAGCTTTTTCGTTCTTTACATGTATGTTTGTCATAGCAGATTTGGCATGTTAGTGTTAGGTTTGTTGAAAAATTGTTATGAACACTTTTAAGTAATGTTTATGATGTCCCTAGCATGCTTTGTCAAGTAGCTTACATGACTTATGTGTTAGATCTTCGATTGTGAAAAGGACTCCTCGAAATCTGGGCAAGAAGTGCCCTGTTTGTATGTTGAGTAGGGCTTTTGTTATGAAGATTTGAAGAATGCTAACTTAGGTTATGGGAAAACTTTGAACGTAAATGCATACATGGAAGTTTGGTGAATATGCCAGCATATTTGTTTGAGCATGAACTATGGGCTTTATGGTATTTTCGAGGCTATGAATATTTATGTTCAATAATTCTGGGCTAGGAAATTATGCCCTGTTTTTCAGAAATGTTGATTGAGTATTGATAAAAGGGGTAGATTAATGCATGTAGGTTTCAGTTATAAGTGAACCTTTAATTTTAATACATGCATGAAAGTATGTGGAAGTTATTGATATTCTTGTTTAAGCACTTTATGTGTTATATGAAGTAGTATTGATGGTATGAAATGGGGTGCTCAAAAATCTGGGGAAGTCCCGATTTTTCAGAGCTCTCGATCGATCGAGATTTGGTTCCGATCGATCGAGCAAGACAGTGGGTCTAATGTATGATTTAAAACTTTGATGTCGATCGATCGATGGATTTTCTCGATCGATCGGTGAAGCTCCTCGATCGATCGGTAAAATGTTCGATCGATCGAGCGAGGCAGGAAGCCAAACACTGTTAGTGCACAGTGTCTCGATCGATCGAGACCTTGGGCCGATCGATCGAGACCGGCAGAAAGATGAAAATATAATGATGTTTTATTTTGTTAAGTTTTTGATGTGAGATGGTTTTGAGGCATCTAATATGGTATTATGTGGTCTTGTAGAACCATCCCAGGTACCTGCACCATCTAGGAGATAAAATCTGTCGACTCCTCCTCCTTTTGAAAAGGTACGTAAGAGACGTACGAGCATCGGACGGTAAAACACATCCCTATACTATGACTATACATATATCGCATGAATATACACGATGAAATAATGATGTTTATATGACGCTTATATGATGATGTGTATACGATGTTTATATGATGATGTTTATACGATGTTATTGTGGTAAGGTGCCACGGGGTAAGGTGCCCCACATGGTAAGTAGCCATGCGATGTTATTGTGGTAAGGTGCCACGGGGTAAGGTGCCCCACATGGTAAGAGGCCATGCGATGTTATTGTGGTAAGGTGCCACGGGGTAAGGTGCCCCATATGTATGATTATGAATCAGGGACAACAATAAGAAGTTAATGAATATCCAGCATATTTACTTAACCAAGATTTCATGCATTTACTATAATGTTTTTATATGATTTAAGTAAAATAGTATATGCTCATGATGGTGTTCCTGTAGGTACACTTTTGGACGAAAGGACTAAGGGTCGGGTTGAGGCAGTGAGCTACGAGGGACACAGGAACGTATAGAATTCAAGTTATGATTAGTATCTACTCTAGGAGTAGTGTAAATCTAAATGACATTCCTTTAGAATGTAATGAATTGTTTTTGAAGTTTTGTATCTTGGCCTGTAATCCTGTTAGCTCGTGTAACAACCAAAACCTAAGATGTTACTTTAATGCATTTTTAGTCCTTCTTATGTCTATTAATCACTTTAAGGTGGGAAGACCCCCACACACACTTGGCCTAAACTCCTAGCAATCACAATTTCCTAATTTGATTACAATGGTTTCTATGACACTCACACAGATACAGACTATTTGAGTTAGAGTGTTTTTCGAGCAGCAGACTTTGTTGAAGTTAATCTGTTAAGATTACTGTAGTAGCGCTTGTCTGCTCTTGCTGATCCTTCAGAGAATGTCACTAAGAAGAATTGCTTTTTACGTTGAGGGTTTCTTTCTGTTTGATCAGATGGTTTAGATAACCTCTTCATTCTTCACTTGGGCGTATTTATAGACTCCTTGATCTTTAATGGCAACTTGTCTATTTTTGGAAGAGATCCACTTTCTGTTACCATTCCATATTCTGATTGTCTTCTTTCCTATTTTGTTTAGCAACGACTCTCTTTATTCTGACGCTAATGGTGGCGGAGATATAGTAGGGTGCGCGCGCTATGTTGTACCTTTGTCAGAATAGGTTGTACTTGTTTTGTCTTGTTGCTTTGAGCTCTTGCTGGATGGTTAGTCCTATGCTGGCTTTCTTCGTTCAACTGGTAGTTCATCTTTCTGTATACAGTAGATGTCTTTAATATATGACTATCTAGTAGATGCTTGTCTAGTTGGTGTCCATCCAGTAGGTGTCCATCAGGTAGATGTTTGTCCGTTAGGTATCCATCCGGTTGGTGTCCATCCAGTAGGTGTCCATCCGGTTGATGTTTGTCCGGTTGGTATCCATCCGGTTGGTGTCCATCCAGTAGGTGTCCATCCGGTTGGTGTCCATCCAGTAGGTCTTTGTATCCAGTTGATGTCCATCATCCGGCAGGTCTTTGTCACCCGGTAGGTCTTTGTCACCAGTTGATGTTTGTCACCGGTAAGTGTTTGTCAAGTTGATGTCCATCATCCGGTAGGTCTTTGTATCCAGTTGATGTTTGCCACCCGGTAAGTGTTTGTCCAGTTGATGTCCATCATCCGGTAGGTCTTTGTCACCCGGTAAGTGTTTGTCCAGTTGATGTCCATCATCCGGTAGGTCTTTGTCACCCGGTAGGTCTTTGTATCTAGTTGATGTTTGTCACCAACAAAACTTAGAAATATTTTCCCAACAATTTCCCCCTTTTGGTGATGACAAAACTTAGTACTGAAGACTCTTGCTTGATCATATGAACATCAATTCTTGTTAAGACTTAGAGATACACAAAGACTTTGCAATTTGTTAGAATACATAAGCAGATTACAGTAGTCATGATTAGCATAAATAATCATATTGAGCCAAAAAGAAATATCATTTTTATATAAAATGAATTCTGGTTACAAATTACATGATACATCTTACAAATACAACAAATGTCTTACAAATTACATGGAACATTACATGGAACATCTTACAAGTCATTTAGCAGATCTATTTTGACAATCTATTCAAATAGAGAAACATAGCCAGTATGGAATGATCCGAGCTGGCTAGTTTTAGGGTTATTGACAAAGGGAGGGGGAGAGAGAGAAAGTGCATACAGAGAGCTTAGAACAGAGAAGGGCCTATAAAGAGTCCATTATCTTCAAAGTAGTCCTCTGTTCATTTGGCAAGATCTCTGTCTTCAATGAAAATACTCTATCTCTGTCTTCCCCCTTTTTGTCATCAGCACCCAGGCATCTGCTGTTCCAAATTCCAAGCTGGTGGAGAACACCAGGGCTGGTCCAGATAGCTTGAGCTAGCAGACGTGGGTTAGATAAGTAATCAACCCATGTAGGGTTGATTTAGATAAGTAATAAACCCATGAATAGATATTTGTGTAGAAGCAGGTGCAAAACAAGTAAGAATATTAGAGAAGAGATGCATGATTGATGATTTGAGTAGGAGAAATAGAATGCTATTTATAGCGAAAAACTAGCAAGTTGTAGTGTGAAGTGTCATATCATGCTAAAAAAGATTGCAGCTAAAGATAAAGATGAATTGACAATACTGAATATTTATGAAAAACAGATAATGATAAATACAAAAAGATAATAAAGGTTACTGTTTGCCCCCAAGCCAATGCGAGGAGTAGTCACGGTGGAGGGTGGAGGTGTGTCAGCCTGAGTTTGTCGGGAACTGTGGGACCTTTGCTGAGAGGGAGGCCTGACCGACTGGATGCTCTCTAGCTAGAGTAGAAGAGCGATGAGTTGAAGGCTAGTCTCGTTGGTTCAGAGAAGCAGGTCTGCTGGACTCGGGCAATCTTTTAACAGATTGAGGAGCAGCTGGCAGGCTGTTGCGCAAGTCTTGAATTGAGAAGTAAATGACGTCTGCATAGTTGCTAACTGATCCGATAGGGCTTTCTTGGCGTCTTCTATCTTATCTTCAAGGGCCAGTGAGGTGGCAGTATGAAGTGATTCATTATGTTGAGTGATCTGAAGACGAGCCTGCCCTATATGAGAGAGTGAGTCCGCAAAGGCATCCACAACAAACGTCTGAAGCCTGGTTACAGTAGTTGTCAGACTAGTGATGTCCCGATAGACGTGCTGGAATTGAGAGTTAGTGTGCTGCTGGTGACTCCCAAGAATAAGAGTCGTAGTGCGCTCTTCCTTTTAAGCTTGGTGACGTCACTGGCTAATGCAGAGATGGCGTTGGACAGATGCATCGGTTGATCAGCAATGTTAAGTGGCCCGTCCACAGGAAGATGCGTTGAAAAGTCAAAGAAATCTTCAGGAGGATCTTGGGCTAGAGATTGATCCAGATCATGTTTGAGTCTCTGCATTAGTAGTGAGAACTCCGGGAGGACCCTCAATAACAACAATGGGTCAGAAAGAAGTGGTTTCAACAATTGGTGCAGCAGGTGCGTCGGCAGCAAAGAAAGCCATGCTAGTAGCAGATTATTCCATCGCAGCTGCAGACGACTGGGTGTGATCAGCAGAGTGTGAGGAGGACTCGCTGGGTTCATTATTACCAGAAGAGATGGTAACTTGATGAACCACAGTCTGAATCACTGTGTCAACATTCTCATGATCAACAACCATCAGTGGAAGCGGTTGATCAGTTGCTGGGCTTGAAACGGAGAAGATAAGAGGGTCAGCGGTAGAGGTGATCGCCATGTCAGTATGAACGATCTCCAGATTTGGTGGGGCAGTCTCCAAGTCAGTTGGAGCAGTTCCCAAAAGAGTTGAAGCAGTTGCCAAGTCAGTTGGAGCAGGACTGGCATTTCTTGAAACTGTAGAGCAGGAATGGAGACCAGTTGATATGCGGAGATCATGGAGAGCATGCTCAGCCATATCCAGCTTTGGTCCTAAATCATTCAGAACTGCTCGATCATGATTCACTGTTCCAGAATCAATATTAAATTGTTGAAGACGGGAATGAACAAGATCTTGAAGTTCTCCCACATAATTCATCATGCGGAAGAGATATCTAAGCTTTAAACTCTGTTCAGTGTTCTGAACTTGAAGATAAGCCAATATGAGGTTTTCATCTTCTCGGGCTTGATCAAAAATCTGAGGGAAGTCATCGAAACGTATGTTGAGGCGCGCTTTCACCCATCGATAAAAAATTTCAAGCTGCAGATTCAGCTTGGTTTCTACTTCATCCATTACCATTTGTATTTCAAAGGCTACAATGTTGGTCACCGGTGCCATAAGTCCTTTTCCTTTTCCAGTGGTGGTGTCCTTGGGATGACAGTAAGGACAGTTCGACTTTGGTTGCCTGAAGCTGATTGAGCCAGGTGCTTGGTGAGTGCTCATCAGTTTAGAGGATTGTTCAGGTGGAGGCGCTGGTGCAACATTTATCATGGCCAATGAAGCAGCTGATGTAGTTGGTTCCTCTGGTGAATTTTCAGGACTTGGCTCTCTCATAGGGATGACTGCTGCTGGGACTGCAGAGGAGATGGTATCAGAGGCAGCAGTGACAGTCTTTCTGAGAGCAGGAGGAGCCCCTTTTCTGGTCCTGGGCTTCTTAGGTGGAGGAGGAGGAGGAGAAGACTCTGGGATTCAGATATTGTCTGTTCAGAATCGCTTACAACTTGAGTTGTTCGTCGCTTTGTCAGACCAACCTCGCGACCACTCCGTTGCCGGTGAATTTGGAGATACTTGGCAGTGATAAGTCTGCCTGGATGAAGATTGAAGGAGGCCCCTGTCTGAATGTTCTTGCTATCAAAAATACTGCTGAGAGGTAGGACAAAACCAGATTGTCCCTTTCCTGACGTGATTAGTCCAGTGAGGACCTGAAACAGAACAATTGACCAGTTGACTTCTAATCCTTTGAAGATGGCGCTCATTATGTCAAACTTCTCAGGTGTGATGATATCAAACGAGCCAGCTTTGCTCAGCAGTCCCTTGGAAATAACATCGGCCAGTTGACGAAAATGACTCTTCATTAGCACCTTCTTGAAAGGAGGGCGTCGGAGACGATCTTTAGAGTTGGAGAATATGATCCGCATTTCTTCCCTGACATCCACTGGAACGGTGGAGAAATCTGTAAGTCCAGAGGAGGGAATACAAAGGAGAGTGGCAAATTCTAGTTGAGTGCTGGTAACCAGTTGTACAGAATAGAGGCCACAACGGAATCATCTACAACTTTAGCAGTGGCAAAGAAATTCGTGTAGAGCGTCCTTGTAGAATGTTGGAGCCTGGCTAAGGATCACTAGAAGTCCCGATGTATCCAATTTGTGAAAAACTTCCTTTGTATCTTCATCAGAGGATGTGGAGATGGAATGAAAATCCACATGTACAGCATTTGTGATGAAACTGGGCTGTGTATTCTTCGACATTTTGGTGAAGTTACAGAAAAGCAACAAGAATTCTGTAGAGTAAGATTTCTGGGAAGGAAGTTAGCACAATAAAATTTTTGTTTGGAAAGATAAGAGTATTAAACAAAAGTAATGGCGGTTAAAAGAAAGAGTGAATGTAACGTCGTACTGTAGATGAGCGGACACATGGGTACGTGGCGATCATCTAACGATTGAAATTTTTTAAAGAATAAATAAAAGGACAGGATTTGGGCGGGAGTGAAATAATTTATTTTCATATAAAAGTTGATTTGAATTCCGACGTTCCAAGAGGTTAATGGTTACCGAATGTTATTTTTGTCAAAGCATATTTGGTAAAGTCTGCTGGTATGTAGGGTCCAACTGGTAGGATTGCATCTACTGGTATGTAGAGTCCTACTGGTACGGAAGCACCTACTGCAGCAGGCTGTTGTTTTACCAGCTGAGCTTAAATAACCAAGATAAAATTTTAACAGAAATTCCCCCTAAATTCATGCGATTTCTACTGAGGAATTCCCCTGAATCCATTAACCTTAAATAATAACAATCATGGATTGATTTCAATTAAACCAAGAATATTTCGAAAGTAGGAAAACTTAGCGTCCGGTAGAGGTTTTGTGAAAATGTGCTACCTGTTGTTCGGTAGATATGTATTCTAGCCGAATTTCTTTCTTCATAACATGATCTCTGATGAAATGATGATGGATATCAATATGTTTGGTGCACGTATGAAGAACTGGATTGTATGGCAGACGTATTATCACAAAAGATGGGTGCCTCAGTGGATTCAATTCCATAGTCTCTCAGTTGTTGTTGAATCCAGAGCAGTTGAGCACAGCAGCTTCAGCCAGCAGCAAGGTATTCTGCTTCTGCAGTAGACGTTGATATGGATGTCTGCTTCTTGCAACCCCATGAGATTAGTCTATCTCCAAGAAATTGACAGTATCCACTGGTACTTTCCCTGTCAATCTTGCATCCAGCATAGTCTGCATCTGAGTATCCGATCAGATTAAAAGTTGAGTCTCTTGGATACCATAGACCGACATTCTCAGTGACTTTCAGATATTTGAGGATCCTTTTGACAGCCGTGTAGTGTGACTGCTTGGGATTTGCTTGAAACCGAGCACACATACAAACTGCAAACATAATGTCTGGTCGGCTGGCTGTCAAGTACAGTAGTGATCCAATAATTCCTCGATACATTGTTACTTAGACTAGTATTCCTGAGTTATCCAAGTCTAGTTTTGCAGATGAGCTCATTGGAGTGGCGGCTGCTGAACTTGTACTCATTCCATACTTCTTCAGCAGTTCTTTAAGATATTTAGACTGAGTTATCAGAATTCCTTCATTGGATTGCTTGACTTGCAATCCTAAGAAAAATGATAATTCTCCCATCATGCTCATCTCAAATTGATCCTGCATAATTTTAGAAAATCTTTCGCAAAGTTTTGAGTTAGTACTGCCGAAAATAATATCATCAACATAAATTTGAACAAGCAGAGTATGACCACCCTTTGTGAATTTGAAAAGGGTCTTATCCACCGTGCAATGGTAAAGTTATGCTCAGTCAAATATTTTGATAGAGTTTCATACCATGCACGAGGAGCTTGCTTCAAACCATACAAGGCTTTATTGAGACGAAAAACATAAGAAAGCTGCTGATGGCTTTCAAATCCAAGAGGTTGTTCAACGTAAACTTCTCTTAGAGTTTGCCGTTAAGAAAAGCACTCTTAACATCCATTTGATAGACTTTAAAGTCTTTAAAAGCAGTAAATGCAAGCAAGAAATATGCTAATGGCTTCTAATCGAACTACAAGGGCAAAGGTTTCATCAAAATCAATGTCTTCTTCCTGTCTGTAGCCCTGTGCGACTAATCTTGCTTTATTTCTGATGACTATACCATTTTCATCTAATTTATTCCTAAATACCCATTTGGTACCTATTATAGTGTGATGCAGTTCGCTCAAACAGATTTAGTTATTCCTGCATTGCTTCTACACAGCTTGGGTCTAACATAGCATCATCAATCTTCTTAGGTTTTATGCGAGATATGAATGCAGCATGAAAAAATTCATTAATCATTTGTCCTCTGGTGCGTAGAGGAGCTACCTATGACCTGCTCGGGAGGATGATCCTTCATCCACCGGAGCGGAGGTCCAAGAGGATTGAGCTCTTCATTTGACTGAATATGAGTGGGTAGCTCAGAAGATCTGATTGACACATCTTTTTCATTAGTTCCTTCTACTGCAGCAGGAGTATGATCAACAGTGTCATTGTCAGCTGGATGCAATGCTTGTTGACCAGCAGACTCTTCTGCTTGAGCTTCAGGAACTTCTGGTTCTAAAGAGCAGTCAGTCCTGCTTCTGTAATTTATCTCATCATCTTTCATCAATATAAGTGCTTTCCAGTCGATTGCTCAAATTGTTGATTTGCAGATTAGATACAGTACAGTCAGTAGGTTCATCAAATTTTACATGCACGGATTCTTCTACAGTAAGAGTTCTATTATTAAATACTCTGGAGGCTTTACTAACTGTAGAATATCCAAGAAATATTACAGCATCGGATTTGGCATCAAAAGCGGTGAGATGAGTCTTTCCATTGTTGTGATAAAAACATTTGCAACCAAACACATGGAAATAGGAAATATTTGGCTTACTGCCATTCCAGATATCATAAGGGGTTTTATTTGCTCGTTATTAATCATTGATCTGTCCTGCGTATAACATACTGTGTTGACAGCTTCTGCCCAAACATCTCTGTGATATTTCTGATTCTGCAAGCATAGTTCGTGCAACTTCTTTCAAAGTGCGGGTCCTACGCTCAGCAACTCCGTTTTGTTGAGGGTTCTTGCAGCAGAGTATTCGTGTTTAATACCAAGGTCATCTAGATATGATTCGAGTGACTGATGGTAAACTCAGTACCTTTTATCACTACGAATTCTATCTATCCCACACGATTTCTCATTTTGGAGTCTTTTCAGTAGTTTGATCAGCTTTGGGGTAGTCTGATCTTCCCACTTAGAAACAGGACCCACGCACTAGGGTATACTTCATTCCCCCTAGACTTGTTACTGGTATTGGACCAAATAGATCCATATACACACAACTCTAGGCACCGAGGAGAAGATTTACTCCCTTTGTTCTTAAAGGAGGATCTGATTTGCTTACCAAGCTGGCATGCTGCACAGATCTTGTCTTTGTGAACTCAATATGAGGCAGTCCAATGACTAGATCAAGTTTACGCAGACTGGCAATAGTTTTAAAGTTTAAGTGACTCAATCGTTTGTGCCAAAGCCATTTTTGGAAGTATTCAGGGCAGCAAAGCTAGTGGATGAGGTAGGCTGATTAAGATTCCAATCAATTTTATAAGTGTTATCATGCCTTCTTCCTACAAGTAATACACTGCCATCAGTACATTTGATTGTGCATGAGTGCTGGTTGAATTCTACAGAGTGACCATTGTCACAGAGTTGACTGATGCTAATCAAGTTATAACATAAATTTTCAACCAACAGAATATCTTAATAATAATGTTACCGTAGATAATCTTACCCTTACCCACGGTTCTACCTTTGCGTTTTCTTCAAAGGTTATTCTAGGTCCGGTGGAGTCCACCAATTCAGATAATAAGCACACATTCCCTGTCCTATGTCTAGAACATCCGCTGTCCAGAAACCACTCTGAGCTCCGAACTTGATGAATTCTAGATTTCTGCAATTAAGCGATAATATGATTGGTACCCAATCCTACTTGGGTCCAGACAGGATTAGTCCTTTCGGGACCCACACTTGTATAACCCTGAACTGTTTGGGTCTGTGTGTGTCCTGAAATGTGTGTGCATTATATGATAAGGATGTTCTTGGGTGATATGTGCTATACTGAGTGTATGCATGTTGTTTAGGTTTTTGGTTTCTGTTTGTAAGCATATATCTCTTTTGGACAGGCATACAATTATGATACCAGTTGGGTTTCACCTCTCGAGTGGCCTGACCAGTGGGTTTATGTTTATTTCTAAACTTTTGCCCCTGTCCAGCTTTCTCTTTTGGCTCCACATAACCGATACCTTTGTGTGATGCCCGTTCCTTGATGAGTATTGACTCAACAGATTCCTTAACCAACTCACTTGGTTCATATACTGTGCTTGATTTAACAAAATTCATTGTTAGAATCTTGTTTCTTTCTAGACACACTTGAGATTTGATGCCGGATGATTACTATCATTGTTAGAGTAGCCTATACCGGTAAGATCACCAGCAAGCCTTATTGACTCAAGCATTTCATCTTTTCTGGCAGCAGATGCATTCCATGTGCGAACCAGCTTACTTAGTTTCTGGTGTGCACATGTTGCTTCATCCCTTTCTTTCTCGAGCTGACTTACTTTATCATTTAAGCTTTTCAACTCAATTGATTGTTCACAATCACATTCGTTGTTCTGCTGTTCTGTTGGGACTAATTGTTCAGTCTTGTATTTCTCGAAGGATTCATACAACATCTGATACTCATTTATCATGTCCTGCAATGCATTCGTGAGCTCATTATGTGTAAATTCAGAAAGATTAGGACCATTTACCTCACAGTCATCGTTGGCCATTAGACAATGAACTTCTTCATCTTCACTGTCACTGGATGAGCTGGAAGACTTTTCTGATTCTGACTCTGAGTCAGCCCATTTGTTCTTGTTTTCTTCCGCCACCAGTACTTTTTGTTCTCTGTCCCTTCTAGATGATCTTCTATTCTCCTTTGACTTTCTATAATCCTTGGATCCTTTTTTTGATCATCGTTCTTTGGTTTAGGACAGTCAGCGATAAAATGTCCTGGCTTAAGACAGTTGAAGCATACACATTCATCTTCATCTGATCTATTTTGAAGTTCTGTTTTCTTGGGTAAGATTGATAGGTCTTTTGGTTCTTCTTCATGAACTTTCCAAATTTTTGACAAATAGCACCATTGCATCATTGCATATTTTTTCAGGAGTCATCTCTGTTGTGATAGGTAGAGCTTCAGATGCAGTAAGAGCTTTGGTTGGTTGACTGGTGCTGGGTTCATCTTCAATCCGAATCTTTAGTTCAAACTCATATGCCTTTAAGTCATCAAATAAGTCATGTAGATCTATCTTGTTTAGATCTTTGGATTCTCTCATAGCAATCGTTTTTACACCCCATTTCTTGGGAGACCTCTCATGACCTTTAGAGTGATTTCCCTGTTGGATAGATCTTTACCAAGGCTATTGAGTTCATTTATGATTCCAGTTACTCTCTCATCATATTCCCTGAGAGTTTCTCCGGTCATCATTTGATGTTTTCAAACTTCTGTAGGGCAACAGTGAGCTTGTTTTCCTTGGTTTGATCATTTCCTTCACATAGCTGAGCAATTTTCCCAGATGTCCTTTGCAGTGGGACACATTTTGATCTTGTTGAACATATTTTTTGTCCAGAGTTTTGAATAGTATGTCTTTCGCCACATTGTCCAGATTTGCCTTTTTCTTTTCTTCATTTGTCCAGAAGGATCTGTCCTTCTCGACCATCTGAGGTTCACCACTAGTAATGACAGCTGCTGTATTGACTTTCAAGATCTTCATTGGTCCATCAGTGATGACGAACCACATGTCATCGTCTTGGGCACTTAGATGTGCTTGCATACGAATTCTCCAATCATCATATTCATCCTTTTTGAACATTGGAATCTTGCTGAATGAGGCCATCAGTTTTTGGTAATTTCTCAAGATTGAGAATACCTAAGCTCTGATACCACTTGTTAGGATCGAGGTAGTGTTTAGAAGGGGGGTTGAATAAATACTAGATTCAATTTCGATTTTGCTCGGGTTACTGATGACTGTTAAGTACTGCAACAACTTCTCAATATATAGCAAGTCAGTAGACACTGATTATAGTGCGGAAGACGTCTGCTGAACTTGTGAGGGATAAAAATTGAATGATAAATAAGCAATAAGTAAATGACACAAGTATTGTTTCTGGAAGTTCGAAGCACAACACTTCTACGTCTCCCCTTCTTCCTTTGCAGGAAGGTTACACTAGAAGACTTGGTTTACACTTTACAGTATACAACCTCTTAGGCACACACACAGCTTGGCCTAAACTCCTAGCAATCACAATTTCTTAATTTGATTACAATGGTTTCTATGACACTCACACAGATACATACTATTTGACTTAGAGTGTTTTTCGAGCAGCAGACTTTGTTGAAGTTAATCTGTTAAGATTATTGTAGTAGCGTTTGTCTGCTCTTGCTGATCCTTCAGAGAATGTCACTAAGAAGAATTGCTTTTACGTTGAGGGTTTCTTTCTATTTGATCAGATGGTTTAGCTAACCTCTTCATTCTTCACTTGGGCGTATTATAGACTCCTTGATCTTTAACTGCACAATTGTCTATTTGGAAGAGATCCACTTTCTGTTACCATTCCATATTCTGATTGTCTTCTTTCCTATTTTGTTTAGCAACGGCTCTTTTATTCTGACGCTAATGGTGGCGGAGATATAGCAGGGTGCGCGCTCTGTTGTACCTTTGTCAGAATAGGTTGTACTTGTTTTGTCTTGTTGCTTTGAGCTCTTGTTGGATGGTTAGTCCTATGCTGGCTTTCTTCGTTCAACTGGTAGTTCATCTTTCTGTATCCAGTAGATGTCTTAATATATGACTATCCAGTAGATGCTTGTCCAGTTGGTGTCCATCCAGTAGGTGTCCATCAGGTAGATGTTTGTCCGCTAGGTATCCATCCGGTTTGGTGTACATCCAGTAGGTGTCCATCCGGTTGATGTTTTGTCCGGTAGGTATCCATCCGGTTGGTGTCCATCCAGTAAGTGTCCATCCGGTTGGTGTCCATCCAGTAGGTCTTTGTATCCAGTTGATGTCCATCATCCGGTAGGTCTTTGTCACCCGGTAGGTCTTTGTCACCAGTTGATGTTTGTCACCCGGTAAGTGTTTGTCAAGTTGATGTCCATCATCCGGTAGGTCTTTGTATCCAGTTGATGTTTGTCACCCGGTAAGTGTTTGTCCAGTTGATGTCCATCATCCGGTAGGTTGTCACCCGGTAGGTGTTTGTCCAGTTGATGTCCATCATCCGGTAGGTCTTTGTCACCCGGTAGGTCTTGGTATCCAGTTGATGTTGTCACCACCAAAACTTAGAAATGTTTCCCAACATGTTTGAAAGATTTATGGCATTCTCGTTTAGGACATTTATCTTTAAGCGAATGATGTTTTTTTTCAAGCTGAATCTTAGTGTAATAATGAGCATAAACTTCCTTTGTGACATATGTCATTTTTCTAAACAACAAGAAACTTCCTTATACTGTTAGTAA
>CAJQUN010002278.1:0-29426 GCA_907163345.1 Haberlea rhodopensis | reverse complement strand
ACGGCCTCACTGATGTCTGTCCGGGCTGATTTATGAAAGTCAAATGTCATAACGGTGTAAATGTCATATTGGCTTCGGCAGATTCCAATTTTGAGTTTCAAAATGCCGTAAGAATTTTTCATCCGGTTTTAGGGTTTTCCTAGAAGAAAAAAAATTATACGACCTCTCTCTGATTTAAGCCCGGGCTGATTTAATGAAGTCAAATGTCCTATAACGGTGTAAATGTAACATGGGCTTCGACAGATTCCAATTTGAGTTTTCAAAATACCAGTAAGAATTTTTTCACCCGGTTTTAGGGTTTTCCTAGAAGAAAAAAAAATTATACGGCCTCTCTTATGTCAGCCCGGGCTGATTTATGAAAGTCAAATGTCATACGGTGTAAATGTAACATATTGGCTTCGGCAAAAGATTCCATTTTGAGTTTCAAAATGCCGTAAGAAGTTTTCCCCGTTTTTGAGGTTTCCTAGAAGAAAAAAAATTATACGGCTTCTATGATGTCAGCCCCGTGCTGATTTATATGAAAGTCAAATGTATAACGGTAATGTAATATATAATTGCTACGCAGATTCCAATTTTGATTTTCAAATTCCGTCAGATTTTTTCACCCATATCGAACCTAGAAAATGATATACTCAGATTTCTCGCACGAAAAATCGAAATTTATCAAAAATCAAAAAACTACGTAATTCTGAAATTTCTCAAAACCTTCTTCCCCCAACCAAGATAACAATGTACTAAAGACACATACTCTTATAATTGAACGAATTAGAAATTTATCAAAACAAACAAAAAAACGTCAAAATTGTTAAAATTTCTCAACTACTTATTCGAACCAAGAAAATGATATACTCAAAACATATACTCAAATATTCGCACGAAATCGAAATTCATCAAAAAATCAAAACTTACGTAATTCTGAAAATTTCTCAAAACCTTCTTCCAACCAAGAAAATTATGTACTCAAGACACATACTCTTATAATTGCACGAAAAGAAATTTATCAAAAATAAAAAAAGTCCGAAATTGTTAAAATTTCTCAAATACTTATTCGAACCTAGAAAATGATATACTCAACATATTCGCACGAAATCGAAATTTATCAAAAAATCAAAAAACTTACGTAATTCTGAAAATTTCTCAAAACCTTCTTCCAACCAAGATAACAATGTACTCAAGACACATATCTTTATAATTGCACGAAAAAGAAATTTATCAAAAAATCAAAAAAACGTCCGAAATTGTTAAAATTTCTCAAATACTTATTCGAACCAAGAAAATGATGTACTTAGACATATACTCGAATATTCGCACGAAATCGGAATTTATCAAAAATCAAAAAACTTACGTAATTCTGAAAATTTCTCAAAATCTTCTTCCAACCAAGAAAATTATGTACTCAAGACACATACTCTTATAATTGCACGAAATAGAAATTTATCCAACAATCAAAAAAATGTCCGAAATTGTTAAAATTTCTCAAATACTTATTCGAACCAAAAATGATTTACTCAAGACATATACTCTAATATTCGCACGAAATCAAAATTTATCAAAAAATCAAAAAACTTACGTAATTCTGAAATTTCTCAAAACCTTCTTCCAATCAAGAAAAGTATTTACTCAAGACACATACTCTTATAATTGCAACGAACAATTTCAAAAATCAAAAAAACGTTCGAAATTGTTAAAATTTCTCAAATACTTATTCGAACCAAGAAAATGATGTACTCTAGACATATACTCGAATATTCGCACGAAATCGGAATTTATCAAAAAACTCCGTAATTCTGAAAATTTCTCAAAACCTTCTTCCAACCAAGAAAAGTATTTACTCAAGACACATACTCTTTATAATTGCACGAAAAATAATTTATCAAAAAATCAAAAAAACGTCCGAAATTGTTAAAATTTCTCAAATACTTATTCGAACCAAGAAAATGATGTACTCTAGACATATACTCGAATATTCGCACGAAATCGGAATTTATCAAAAAAAAAACTTACGTAATTCTGAAAATTTCTCAAAACCTTCTTCCAACCAAGAAAATTATGTACTCAAGACACATACTCTTATAATTGCACGAAATAAAATTTATCAAAAAATAAAAAAAAAACGTCCGAAATTGTTAAAATTCTCAAATACTTATTCGAACCAAGAAAATGATGTACACAAGGCATATACTCGAATATTCGCACGAAATCGAAATTATCAAAAAATCAAAAAACTGACGTAATTCTGAAAATTTCTCAAAACCTTCTTCCAACCAATGATAACAATGTACTCAAAACACATACTCTTATAATTGTACGAATAGAAAATTTAGCAAAACATTAAAAAAACTTCCAAAATTGTTAAAATTTCTCAATACTTATTCGAACCAAGAAAATGATATACTCAAAACATATACTCGAATATTCGCACGAAATCGAATTTTATCAAAAAATCAAAAAACTTACGTAATTTCTGAAAATTTCTCAAAACCTTCTTCCAACCCAGAAACTTATGTACTCAAGACACATACTCTTATAATTGCACGAAATAGAAATTTATCAAAAAATAAAAAAAACGTCCGAAATTGTTAAAATTTATCAATACTTATACGAACCAATAAATGATGTACACAAGACATATACTCGAATATTTCACACGAAATCGAAATTTATCAAAAATCAAAAAACTGACCTAATTCTGAAAATTTCTCAAAACCTTCTTCCAACAAAGAAATTATGTACTCAAGACACACTCTATATAATTGCACGAAATATTATCAAAAATTAAAAAAAAACGGTCAGAAATTGTTAAAATTTCACAAATACTTATTCGAACCAAGAAAATGATTTACTCAAGACATATACTCTAATATTCGCACGAAATTGAAATTTATCAAAAAGGAAAAAAACTTACGGTAATTCTAAAAATTTCTCAAAACCTTTCTTTCAACCAAGAAAATTATGTACTCAAAACACATACTGTTATGATTGCACGAAATAGAAATTTATCAAAACATCACAAAAACGTCCCGAATTGTTAAAATTTCTCAAATACTTATTCGAACCAAGAAAATGATGTACTCTAGACATATACTCGAATATTCTCAGGAAATCGAAATTTATCAAAAAATAAAAAACTTACGTAATTCTGAAATTCGCAAATCCTTCTTCCAAGCAAGAAAATTATTTACTCAATGACACATACTCTTATAATTGCACGAAAAAGAAATTTATCAAATAAATCAAAAAAACGTCCGGAAATTGTTAAAATTTCTCAAATACTTATTCGAACCAAGAAAATGATGTACTCTAGACATATACTCGAATATTCGCACGAAATCGGAATTTATCAAAAAATCAAAAAACTTACGTAATTCTGAAATTTCTCAAAACCTTCTTCCAAACAAGATAACAATGTACTCAAGACACATACTCTTATAATTGCACGAAATAGAAATTTATCAAAACATCAAAAAACGTCCGAAATTGTTAAAATTTCTCAAATACTTATTCGAACCGAGAAATTGATTTATACTCAACAACATATGCTCAAATATTCGCACGAAATCGAAATTTATCAAAAATCAAATAACTTACGTAATTTCTGAACATTTCTCAAACCTTCTTCCAACCAAGAAAATTATGTACTCAAGACATATACTCTTATAATTGCACGAAATAGAAATTTATCAAAAATAAAAAAAACGTCCGAAATTGTTTAAAAGTTATCAAATACTTATTACGAACCAAGAAAATGATGTACACAAGACATATACTCGAATATTCACACGAAATCGAACTTTATCAAAAAATCAAAAAACTGACGTAATTCTGAAAATTTCTCAAAACCTTCTTCCAACCAAGAAAATTATTTACTCATGACACATACTCTTATAATACACGAAAAAGAAATTTATCAAAAATAAAAAAAAACGTCCGAAATTGTTAAAATTTCTCAAATACTTATTCGAACCAAGAAAAGGATGTACTCTAGACATATACTCGAATATTCTCACGAATCGAAATTTATCAAAAAATTCAAAAAACTTACGTAATTCTGAAAATTTCGCAAACCCTTCTTCCCACCAAGAAAATTATTTACTCAAAGACACACAATCTTATAATTGCACGAAATAGAAATTTATCAAAAATAAAAAAAAGTCCGAAATTGTTTAAATTTCTTAAATACTATTCGAATCAAGAAATGATGTACTCTAGATATATACTCGAATATTTGCACGAAATCGGAATTTAGCAAAAAAATCAAAAACTTACGTAATTGTGAAAATTCTTCTCAAAACCTTCTTCCAACCAAAAAAATTATGTACTCAAGACACCTACTCTTATATTTGCACGAAATAGAAAATTTATCAAAAAATAAAAAAAAATGTCCGAAATTGTTAAAAATTTCAAATACTTATACGAACATAGAAAATGATGTACACAAGACATATACTCGAATATTCACACGAAATCGAAATTTATCAAAAATCAAAAAACTGACGTAATTCTGAAAATTTCTCAAAACCTTCTTCCAACCAAGAAAATTATTTACTCAAGACACATACTCTTATAATTGCACGAAAAAGAAATTTATCAAAATAAAAAAAAAACATCTGAAATTGTTAAATTTCTCAAATACTTATTCGAACCAAGAAAATGATGTACTCTAGACATATACTCGAATATTGTCACGAAATCGAAATTATCAAAAAATAAAAAAACTTACGTAATTCTGAAAATTTCGCAAAACCTTCTTTCCCACAAGAAATTATTTACTCAAAGACACATACTCTTATAATTGCACGAAAAAGAAATTTATCAAAAAATCAAAAAAAAGTCCGAAATTGTTAAAATTTCTCAAATACTTATTCGAACCAAGAAAATGATTTATTCAAGACATATACTCTAATATTCGTACGAAATCGAAATTATCAAAAATCAAAAACTTAAGTAATTCTGAAAAATTTCTCAAAACCTTCTTCCAATCAAGAAAAGTATTTACTCAAGACACATACTCTTATAATTGCCACGAAACAATTTTATCAAAAAAATCAAAAAAAACGTCGAAATTGGTAAAATTTCTCAAATACTTATTTGAACCAAGAAAATAATGTACTCTAGACATATACTCGAATATTCGCACGAAATCGGAATTTTTCAAAAAAACTTCGTAATTCTGAAAATTTTCTCAAAACCTTCTTCCAACCATGAAAAGAATTTTACTCAAGACCCATACTCTTATAATTGCACGAAAACAATTTATCAAAAAATCAAAAAAAACGTCCGAAATTGTTAAAATTTCTCAAATACTTATTCGAACCAAGAAAATGATTGTACTCTAAACATATACTCGAATATTCGCACGAAATCGGAATTTATCAAAAATCAAAAAACTTACGTAATTCTGAACATTTCTTAAAACCTTCTTTCCAACCAATAAAATTATATACTCAAGACACACACTCTTATAATTGCACGAAATAGAAATTTATCAAAAAATAAAAAAAAGTCCGAAATTGTTTAAATTTCTCAAATACTTATTCGAATCAAGAAAATGATGTACCCAAGACATATACTCGAATATTCGCAAGAAATCGAAATTTATCAAAAAATCAAACACTTACGTAATTTCTGAACATTTCTCAAAACCTTCTCTCAACCAAGAAAATTTTGTACTCAAGACACATACTCTCTATATTGCACGAAATAGAAATTTATCAAAAAATAAAAAAAACGTCCGGAAATTGTTAAAAGTTATCAAATACTTATACGAACCAAGAAAATGATGTACACAAGACATATACTCGAATATTCACACGAAATAGAAATTTATCAAAAAATCAAAAAACTGACCATAATTCTGAAAATTTCTCAAAAACCTTCTTCCAACCTAGAAAATTATTTA
Organism: Haberlea rhodopensis; assembly: GCA_907163345.1. Taxonomy (NCBI): domain Eukaryota; kingdom Viridiplantae; phylum Streptophyta; class Magnoliopsida; order Lamiales; family Gesneriaceae; genus Haberlea; species Haberlea rhodopensis. The sequence continues at coordinate 23,527 of CAJQUN010002278.1, read as the reverse complement.
CTCAAGACACATACTCTTATAATTGCACGAAAACCAAATTTATCAAAAATCAAAAAAAACGTCTGAAATTGTTAAAATTTCTCAAATACTATTCGAACCAAGAAAATGATGTACTCTAGACATATACTCGAATATTCGCACGAAATCCGGAATTTATCAAAAATCAAAAAACATACGAAATTCTGAACATTTCTTAAAACCTTCTTTCCACCAATAAAATATATACTCAAGACACTCACTCTTATAATTGCACGAAATAGAAATTATCAAAAAATAAAAAAAAGTCCGAAATTGTTTAAATTTCTCAAATACTTATTCGAATCAAGAAAATGATGTACTCTAGACATATACTCGAATATTCGCACGAAATCGGAATTTATCAAAAAATCAAAAACTTACGTAATTTTGAAATTTCTCAAAACCTTCTTCCAACCAGAAAATTATTACTCAAGACCATACTCTTATAATTGCACGAAAAAGAATTTATCAAAAAATCAAAAAAACGTTGAAATTGTTAAAATTCTCAAAACTTATTCGAACCAAGAAAATGATGTACTCTAGACATATACTCGAATATTCGGAAGAAATCGGAATTTATCAAAAAATCAAAAAACTTACGTAATTCTGAACATTTCTCAAAACCTTCTTTCCAACCAATAAATTATGTACTCAAGACACCACTCTTATAATGCACGAAATAGAAATTTATCAAAAAATAAAAAAAAGTCCGAAATTGTTAAAATTTCTCAAATACTTATTCGAACCAGAAAATGATGTACTCTAGACATATACTCGAATATTCACACGAATCGGAATTTATCAAAAAATCAAAAAACTTACGTAATTCTGAAAATTTCTCAAAACCTTCTTCCAACAAAGGTAACAATGTACTCAAGACACATACTTTATAATTGACACGAAATAGAAATTTATCAAAACATCAAAAAAACGTCCGAATTGTTAAAATTTCTCAAATACTTATTCGAACCAAGAAAATGATATACTCAAAACATATGCTCAAATATTCGCACGAAATCGAAATTTATCAAAAAATCAAAAAACTTACGTAATTTCTGAACATTTCTCAAAACCTTCTTTCAACCAAGAAAATTATGTACTCAAGACACATACTCTTATAATTGCACGAAATAGAAATTTATCAAGCCCGGGCTGATTCATGAAAGTCAAATGTCATAACGGAGTAAATGTAACATATTGACTTCGGCAGATTCCAATTTTGAGTTTTCAAAATGCCGTAAGAATTTTTACCCGATTTTAGGGTTTTCCTAGAAGAAAAAAATTATACGGCCTCTCTGATGTCAGCCCGGGCTGATTTATGAAAGTCAAATGTCATAACGGTGTAAATGTAACATATTGGCTTTGGCAGATTCCAATTTTGAGTTTTCAAAAGCCGTAAGAATTTTTACCCGGTTTTAGGGTTTTCCTAGAAGAAAAAAATTATACGGCCTCTCTGATGTCAGCCCGGGCTGATTTATGAAAGTCAAATGTCATAACGGTGTAAATGTAACATATTGGCTTGGCAGATTTTGAGTTTTCAAAATGCCGTAAGAATTTTCACCCGGTTTTAGGGTTTTCCTAGAAGAAAAAAAATTATACGGCCTCTCTGATGTCAGCCCGGGCTGATTTATGAAAGTCAAATGTCATAACGGTGTAAATGTAACATATTGGCTTTGGCAGATTCCAATTTTGAGTTTTCAAAATGCCGTAAGAATTTTTCACCCGGTTTTAGGGTTTTCCTAGAAGAAAAAAAATTATACGGCCTCTCTGATGTCAGCCCGGGCTGATTTATGAAAGTCAAATGTCATAACGGTGTAAATGTAACATATTGGCTTTGGCAGATTCCAATTTTGAGTTTTCAAAATGCCGTAAGAATTTTTCACCCGGTTTTAGGGTTTTCCTAGAAGAAAAAAAATTATACGGCCTCTCTGATGTCAGCCCGGGCTGATTTATGAAAGTCAAATGTCATAACGGTGTAAATGTAACATATTGGCTTTGGCAGATTCCAATTTTGAGTTTTCAAAATGCCGTAAGAATTTTTCACCCGGTTTTAGGGTTTTCCTAGAAGAAAAAAAATTATACGGCCTCTCTGATGTCAGCCCGGGCTGATTTATGAAAGTCAAATGTCATAACGGTGTAAATGTAACATATTGGCTTTGGCAGATTCCAATTTTGAGTTTTCAAAAAGCCGTAAGAATTTTTCACCCGGTTTTAGGGTTTTCCTAGAAGAAAAAAAATTATACGGCCTCTCTGATGTCAGCCCGGGCTGATTTATGAAAGTCAAATGTCATAACGGTGTAAATGTAACATATTGGCTTTGGCAGATTCCAATTTTGAGTTTTCAAAATGCCGTAAGAATTTTTCACCCGGTTTTAGGGTTTTCCTAGAAGAAAAAAAATTATACGGCCTCTCTGATGTCAGCCCGGGCTGATTTATGAAAGTCAAATGTCATAACGGTGTAAATGTAACATATTGGCTTTGGCAGATTCCAATTTTGAGTTTTCAAAATGCCGTAAGAATTTTTCACCCGGTTTTAGGGTTTTCCTAGAAGAAAAAAAATTATACGGCCTCTCTGATGTCAGCCCGGGCTGATTTATGAAAGTCAAATGTCATAACGGTGTAAATGTAACATATTGGCTTTGGCAGATTCCAATTTTGAGTTTTCAAAAAGGCGTAAGAATTTTTCACCCGGTTTTAGGGTTTTCCTAGAAGAAAAAAAATTATACGGCCTCTCTGATGTCAGCCCGGGCTGATTTATGAAAGTCAAATGTCATAACGGTGTAAATGTAACATATTGGCTTTGGCAGATTCCAATTTTGAGTTTTCAAAAAGGCGTAAGAATTTTTCACCCGGTTTTAGGGTTTTCCTAGAAGAAAAAAAATTATACGGCCTCTCTGATGTCAGCCCGGGCTGATTTATGAAAGTCAAATGTCATAACGGTGTAAATGTAACATATTGGCTTTGGCAGATTCCAATTTTGAGTTTTCAAAATGCCGTAAGAATTTTTCACCCGGTTTTAGGGTTTTCCTAGAAGAAAAAAAATTATACGGCCTCTCTGATGTCAGCCCGGGCTGATTTATGAAAGTCAAATGTCATAACGGTGTAAATGTAACATATTGGCTTTGGCAGATTCCAATTTTGAGTTTTCAAAAAGGCGTAAGAATTTTTCACCGGTTTTAGGGTTTTCCTAGAAGAAAAAAAATTATACGGCCTCTCTGATGTCAGCCCGGGCTGATTTATGAAAGTCAAATGTCATAACGGTGTAAATGTAACATATTGGCTTTGGCAGATTCCAATTTTGAGTTTTCAAAATGCCGTAAGAATTTTTCACCCGGTTTTAGGGTTTTCCTAGAAGAAAAAAAATTATACGGCCTCTCTGATGTCAGCCCGGGCTGATTTATGAAAGTCAAATGTCATAACGGTGTAAATGTAACATATTGGCTTTGGCAGATTCCAATTTTGAGTTTTCAAAAGGCGTAAGAATTTTTCACCCGGTTTTAGGGTTTTCCTAGAAGAAAAAAAATTATACGGCCTCTCTGATGTCAGCCCGGGCTGATTTATGAAAGTCAAATGTCATAACGGTGTAAATGTAACATATTGGCTTTGGCAGATTCCAATTTTGAGTTTTCAAAAGCCGTAAGAATTTTTCACCCGGTTTTAGGGTTTTCCTAGAAGAAAAAAAATTATACGGCCTCTCTGATGTCAGCCCGGGCTGATTTATGAAAGTCAAATGTCATAACGGTGTAAATGTAACATATTGGCTTTGGCAGATTCCAATTTTGAGTTTTCAAAATGCCGTAAGAATTTTTCACCCGGTTTTAGGGTTTTCCTAGAAGAAAAAAAATTATACGGCCTCTCTGATGTCAGCCCGGGCTGATTTATGAAAGTCAAATGTCATAACGGTGTAAATGTAACATATTGGCTTTGGCAGATTCCAATTTTGAGTTTTCAAAATGCGTAAGAATTTTTCACCCGGTTTTAGGGTTTTCCTAGAAGAAAAAAAATTATACGGCCTCTCTGATGTCAGCCCGGGCTGATTTATGAAAGTCAAATGTCATAACGGTGTAAATGTAACATATTGGCTTTGGCAGATTCCAATTTTGAGTTTTCAAAATGCCGTAAGAATTTTTCACCCGGTTTTAGGGTTTTCCTAGAAGAAAAAAAATTATACGGCCTCTCTGATGTCAGCCCGGGCTGATTTATGAAAGTCAAATGTCATAACGGTGTAAATGTAACATATTGGCTTTGGCAGATTCCAATTTTGAGTTTTCAAAATGCCGTAAGAATTTTTCACCCGGTTTTAGGGTTTTCCTAGAAGAAAAAAAATTATACGGCCTCTCTGATGTCAGCCCGGGCTGATTTATGAAAGTCAAATGTCATAACGGTGTAAATGTAACATATTGGCTTTGGCAGATTCCAATTTTGAGTTTTCAAAATGCCGTAAGAATTTTTCACCCGGTTTTAGGGTTTTCCTAGAAGAAAAAAAATTATACGGCCTCTCTGATGTCAGCCCGGGCTGATTTATGAAAGTCAAATGTCATAACGGTGTAAATGTAACATATTGGCTTTGGCAGATTCCAATTTTGAGTTTTCAAAAGGCGTAAGAATTTTTCACCCGGTTTTAGGGTTTTCCTAGAAGAAAAAAAATTATACGGCCTCTCTGATGTCAGCCCGGGCTGATTTATGAAAGTCAAATGTCATAACGGTGTAAATGTAACATATTGGCTTTGGCAGATTCCAATTTTGAGTTTTCAAAATGCCGTAAGAATTTTTCACCCGGTTTTAGGGTTTTCCTAGAAGAAAAAAAATTATACGGCCTCTCTGATGTCAGCCCGGGCTGATTTATGAAAGTCAAATGTCATAACGGTGTAAATGTAACATATTGGCTTTGGCAGATTCCAATTTTGAGTTTTCAAAAAGCCGTAAGAATTTTTCACCCGGTTTTAGGGTTTTCCTAGAAGAAAAAAAATTATACGGCCTCTCTGATGTCAGCCCGGGCTGATTTATGAAAGTCAAATGTCATAACGGTGTAAATGTAACATATTGGCTTTGGCAGATTCCAATTTTGAGTTTTCAAAATGCCGTAAGAATTTTTCACCGGTTTTAGGGTTTTCCTAGAAGAAAAAAAATTATACGGCCTCTCTGATGTCAGCCCGGGCTGATTTATGAAAGTCAAATGTCATAACGGTGTAAATGTAACATATTGGCTTTGGCAGATTCCAATTTTGAGTTTTCAAAATGCCGTAAGAATTTTTCACCCGGTTTTAGGGTTTTCCTAGAAGAAAAAAAATTATACGGCCTCTCTGATGTCAGCCCGGGCTGATTTATGAAAGTCAAATGTCATAACGGTGTAAATGTAACATATTGGCTTTGGCAGATTCCAATTTTGAGTTTTCAAAAAGCCGTAAGAATTTTTCACCCGGTTTTAGGGTTTTCCTAGAAGAAAAAAAATTATACGGCCTCTCTGATGTCAGCCCGGGCTGATTTATGAAAGTCAAATGTCATAACGGTGTAAATGTAACATATTGGCTTTGGCAGATTCCAATTTTGAGTTTTCAAAATGCCGTAAGAATTTTTCACCCGGTTTTAGGGTTTTCCTAGAAGAAAAAAAATTATACGGCCTCTCTGATGTCAGCCCGGGCTGATTTATGAAAGTCAAATGTCATAACGGTGTAAATGTAACATATTGGCTTTGGCAGATTCCAATTTTGAGTTTTCAAAAAGGCGTAAGAATTTTTCACCGGTTTTAGGGTTTTCCTAGAAGAAAAAAAATTATACGGCCTCTCTGATGTCAGCCCGGGCTGATTTATGAAAGTCAAATGTCATAACGGTGTAAATGTAACATATTGGCTTTGGCAGATTCCAATTTTGAGTTTTCAAAATGCCGTAAGAATTTTTCACCCGGTTTTAGGGTTTTCCTAGAAGAAAAAAAATTATACGGCCTCTCTGATGTCAGCCCGGGCTGATTTATGAAAGTCAAATGTCATAACGGTGTAAATGTAACATATTGGCTTTGGCAGATTCCAATTTTGAGTTTTCAAAATGCCGTAAGAATTTTCACCCGGTTTTAGGGTTTTCCTAGAAGAAAAAAAATTATACGGCCTCTCTGATGTCAGCCCGGGCTGATTTATGAAAGTCAAATGTCATAACGGTGTAAATGTAACATATTGGCTTTGGCAGATTCCAATTTTGAGTTTTCAAAAGCCGTAAGAATTTTTCACCCGGTTTTAGGGTTTTCCTAGAAGAAAAAAAATTATACGGCCTCTCTGATGTCAGCCCGGGCTGATTTATGAAAGTCAAATGTCATAACGGTGTAAATGTAACATATTGGCTTTGGCAGATTCCAATTTTGAGTTTTCAAAATGCCGTAAGAATTTTTCACCCGGTTTTAGGGTTTTCCTAGAAGAAAAAAAATTATACGGCCTCTCTGATGTCAGCCCGGGCTGATTTATGAAAGTCAAATGTCATAACGGTGTAAATGTAACATATTGGCTTTGGCAGATTCCAATTTTGAGTTTTCAAAAAGCCGTAAGAATTTTTCACCGGTTTTAGGGTTTTCCTAGAAGAAAAAAAATTATACGGCCTCTCTGATGTCAGCCCGGGCTGATTTATGAAAGTCAAATGTCATAACGGTGTAAATGTAACATATTGGCTTTGGCAGATTCCAATTTTGAGTTTTCAAAATGCCGTAAGAATTTTTCACCCGGTTTTAGGGTTTTCCTAGAAGAAAAAAAATTATACGGCCTCTCTGATGTCAGCCCGGGCTGATTTATGAAAGTCAAATGTCATAACGGTGTAAATGTAACATATTGGCTTTGGCAGATTCCAATTTTGAGTTTTCAAAATGCCGTAAGAATTTTTCACCCGGTTTTAGGGTTTTCCTAGAAGAAAAAAAATTATACGGCCTCTCTGATGTCAGCCCGGGCTGATTTATGAAAGTCAAATGTCATAACGGTGTAAATGTAACATATTGGCTTTGGCAGATTCCAATTTTGAGTTTTCAAAATGCCGTAAGAATTTTTCACCCGGTTTTAGGGTTTTCCTAGAAGAAAAAAAATTATACGGCCTCTCTGATGTCAGCCCGGGCTGATTTATGAAAGTCAAATGTCATAACGGTGTAAATGTAACATATTGGCTTTGGCAGATTCCAATTTTGAGTTTTCAAAATGCCGTAAGAATTTTTCACCCGGTTTTAGGGTTTTCCTAGAAGAAAAAAAATTATACGGCCTCTCTGATGTCAGCCCGGGCTGATTTATGAAAGTCAAATGTCATAACGGTGTAAATGTAACATATTGGCTTTGGCAGATTCCAATTTTGAGTTTTCAAAATGCCGTAAGAATTTTTCACCCGGTTTTAGGGTTTTCCTAGAAGAAAAAAAATTATACGGCCTCTCTGATGTCAGCCCGGGCTGATTTATGAAAGTCAAATGTCATAACGGTGTAAATGTAACATATTGGCTTTGGCAGATTCCAATTTTGAGTTTTCAAAATGCGTAAGAATTTTTCACCCGGTTTTAGGGTTTTCCTAGAAGAAAAAAAATTATACGGCCTCTCTGATGTCAGCCCGGGCTGATTTATGAAAGTCAAATGTCATAACGGTGTAAATGTAACATATTGGCTTTGGCAGATTCCAATTTTGAGTTTTCAAAATGCCGTAAGAATTTTTCACCCGGTTTTAGGGTTTTCCTAGAAGAAAAAAAATTATACGGCCTCTCTGATGTCAGCCCGGGCTGATTTATGAAAGTCAAATGTCATAACGGTGTAAATGTAACATATTGGCTTTGGCAGATTCCAATTTTGAGTTTTCAAAATGCCGTAAGAATTTTTCACCCGGTTTTAGGGTTTTCCTAGAAGAAAAAAAATTATACGGCCTCTCTGATGTCAGCCCGGGCTGATTTATGAAAGTCAAATGTCATAACGGTGTAAATGTAACATATTGGCTTTGGCAGATTCCAATTTTGAGTTTTCAAAATGCCGTAAGAATTTTTTCCCGGTTTTAGGGTTTTCCTAGAAGAAAAAAAATTATACGGCCTCTCTGATGTCAGCCCGGGCTGATTTATGAAAGTCAAATGTCATAACGGTGTAAATGTAACATATTGGCTTTGGCAGATTCCAATTTTGAGTTTTCAAAATGCCGTAAGAATTTTTCACCCGGTTTTAGGGTTTTCCTAGAAGAAAAAAAATTATACGGCCTCTCTGATGTCAGCCCGGGCTGATTTATGAAAGTCAAATGTCATAACGGTGTAAATGTAACATATTGGCTTTGGCAGATTCCAATTTTGAGTTTTCAAAATGCCGTAAGAATTTTTCACCCGGTTTTAGGGTTTTCCTAGAAGAAAAAAAATTATACGGCCTCTCTGATGTCAGCCCGGGCTGATTTATGAAAGTCAAATGTCATAACGGTGTAAATGTAACATATTGGCTTTGGCAGATTCCAATTTTGAGTTTTCAAAATGCCGTAAGAATTTTCACCGGTTTTAGGGTTTTCCTAGAAGAAAAAAAATTATACGGCCTCTCTGATGTCAGCCCGGGCTGATTTATGAAAGTCAAATGTCATAACGGTGTAAATGTAACATATTGGCTTTGGCAGATTCCAATTTTGAGTTTTCAAAATGCCGTAAGAATTTTTCACCCGGTTTTAGGGTTTTCCTAGAAGAAAAAAAATTATACGGCCTCTCTGATGTCAGCCCGGGCTGATTTATGAAAGTCAAATGTCATAACGGTGTAAATGTAACATATTGGCTTTGGCAGATTCCAATTTTGAGTTTTCAAAATGCCGTAAGAATTTTTCACCCGGTTTTAGGGTTTTCCTAGAAGAAAAAAAATTATACGGCCTCTCTGATGTCAGCCCGGGCTGATTTATGAAAGTCAAATGTCATAACGGTGTAAATGTAACATATTGGCTTTGGCAGATTCCAATTTTGAGTTTTCAAAATGCCGTAAGAATTTTTCACCCGGTTTTAGGGTTTTCCTAGAAGAAAAAAAATTATACGGCCTCTCTGATGTCAGCCCGGGCTGATTTATGAAAGTCAAATGTCATAACGGTGTAAATGTAACATATTGGCTTTGGCAGATTCCAATTTTGAGTTTTCAAAATGCCGTAAGAATTTTTCACCCGGTTTTAGGGTTTTCCTAGAAGAAAAAAAATTATACGGCCTCTCTGATGTCAGCCCGGGCTGATTTATGAAAGTCAAATGTCATAACGGTGTAAATGTAACATATTGGCTTTGGCAGATTCCAATTTTGAGTTTTCAAAATGCCGTAAGAATTTTTCACCGGTTTTAGGGTTTTCCTAGAAGAAAAAAAATTATACGGCCTCTCTGATGTCAGCCCGGGCTGATTTATGAAAGTCAAATGTCATAACGGTGTAAATGTAACATATTGGCTTTGGCAGATTCCAATTTTGAGTTTTCAAAATGCCGTAAGAATTTTTCACCCGGTTTTAGGGTTTTCCTAGAAGAAAAAAATTATACGGCCTCTCTGATGTCAGCCCGGGCTGATTTATGAAAGTCAAATGTCATAACGGTGTAAATGTAACATATTGGCTTTGGCAGATTCCAATTTTGAGTTTTCAAAATGCCGTAAGAATTTTTCACCGGTTTTAGGGTTTTCCTAGAAGAAAAAAAATTATACGGCCTCTCTGATGTCAGCCCGGGCTGATTTATGAAAGTCAAATGTCATAACGGTGTAAATGTAACATATTGGCTTTGGCAGATTCCAATTTTGAGTTTTCAAAATGCCGTAAGAATTTTTCACCCGGTTTTAGGGTTTTCCTAGAAGAAAAAAAATTATACGGCCTCTCTGATGTCAGCCCGGGCTGATTTATGAAAGTCAAATGTCATAACGGTGTAAATGTAACATATTGGCTTTGGCAGATTCCAATTTTGAGTTTTCAAAATGCCGTAAGAATTTTTCACCCGGTTTTAGGGTTTTCCTAGAAGAAAAAAAATTATACGGCCTCTCTGATGTCAGCCCGGGCTGATTTATGAAAGTCAAATGTCATAACGGTGTAAATGTAACATATTGGCTTTGGCAGATTCCAATTTTGAGTTTTCAAAATGCCGTAAGAATTTTTCACCCGGTTTTAGGGTTTTCCTAGAAGAAAAAAAATTATACGGCCTCTCTGATGTCAGCCCGGGCTGATTTATGAAAGTCAAATGTCATAACGGTGTAAATGTAACATATTGGCTTTGGCAGATTCCAATTTTGAGTTTTCAAAATGCCGTAAGAATTTTTCACCGGTTTTAGGGTTTTCCTAGAAGAAAAAAAATTATACGGCCTCTCTGATGTCAGCCCGGGCTGATTTATGAAAGTCAAATGTCATAACGGTGTAAATGTAACATATTGGCTTTGGCAGATTCCAATTTTGAGTTTTCAAAATGCCGTAAGAATTTTTCACCGGTTTTAGGGTTTTCCTAGAAGAAAAAAAATTATACGGCCTCTCTGATGTCAGCCCGGGCTGATTTATGAAAGTCAAATGTCATAACGGTGTAAATGTAACATATTGGCTTTGGCAGATTCCAATTTTGAGTTTTCAAAATGCCGTAAGAATTTTTCACCCGGTTTTAGGGTTTTCCTAGAAGAAAAAAAATTATACGGCCTCTCTGATGTCAGCCCGGGCTGATTTATGAAAGTCAAATGTCATAACGGTGTAAATGTAACATATTGGCTTTGGCAGATTCCAATTTTGAGTTTTCAAAATGCCGTAAGAATTTTTCACCCGGTTTTAGGGTTTTCCTAGAAGAAAAAAAATTATACGGCCTCTCTGATGTCAGCCCGGGCTGATTTATGAAAGTCAAATGTCATAACGGTGTAAATGTAACATATTGGCTTTGGCAGATTCCAATTTTGAGTTTTCAAAATGCCGTAAGAATTTTTCACCGGTTTTAGGGTTTTCCTAGAAGAAAAAAAATTATACGGCCTCTCTGATGTCAGCCCGGGCTGATTTATGAAAGTCAAATGTCATAACGGTGTAAATGTAACATATTGGCTTTGGCAGATTCCAATTTTGAGTTTTCAAAATGCCGTAAGAATTTTTCACCCGGTTTTAGGGTTTTCCTAGAAGAAAAAAAATTATACGGCCTCTCTGATGTCAGCCCGGGCTGATTTATGAAAGTCAAATGTCATAACGGTGTAAATGTAACATATTGGCTTTGGCAGATTCCAATTTTGAGTTTTCAAAATGCCGTAAGAATTTTTCACCGGTTTTAGGGTTTTCCTAGAAGAAAAAAAATTATACGGCCTCTCTGATGTCAGCCCGGGCTGATTTATGAAAGTCAAATGTCATAACGGTGTAAATGTAACATATTGGCTTTGGCAGATTCCAATTTTGAGTTTTCAAAATGCCGTAAGAATTTTTCACCCGGTTTTAGGGTTTTCCTAGAAGAAAAAAAATTATACGGCCTCTCTGATGTCAGCCCGGGCTGATTTATGAAAGTCAAATGTCATAACGGTGTAAATGTAACATATTGGCTTTGGCAGATTCCAATTTTGAGTTTTCAAAATGCCGTAAGAATTTTTCACCCGGTTTTAGGGTTTTCCTAGAAGAAAAAAAATTATACGGCCTCTCTGATGTCAGCCCGGGCTGATTTATGAAAGTCAAATGTCATAACGGTGTAAATGTAACATATTGGCTTTGGCAGATTCCAATTTTGAGTTTTCAAAAAGCCGTAAGAATTTTTCACCGGTTTTAGGGTTTTCCTAGAAGAAAAAAAATTATACGGCCTCTCTGATGTCAGCCCGGGCTGATTTATGAAAGTCAAATGTCATAACGGTGTAAATGTAACATATTGGCTTTGGCAGATTCCAATTTTGAGTTTTCAAAATGCCGTAAGAATTTTTCACCGGTTTTAGGGTTTTCCTAGAAGAAAAAAATTATACGGCCTCTCTGATGTCAGCCCGGGCTGATTTATGAAAGTCAAATGTCATAACGGTGTAAATGTAACATATTGGCTTTGGCAGATTCCAATTTTGAGTTTTCAAAATGCCGTAAGAATTTTTCACCCGGTTTTAGGGTTTTCCTAGAAGAAAAAAAATTATACGGCCTCTCTGATGTCAGCCCGGGCTGATTTATGAAAGTCAAATGTCATAACGGTGTAAATGTAACATATTGGCTTTGGCAGATTCCAATTTTGAGTTTTCAAAATGCCGTAAGAATTTTTCACCCGGTTTTAGGGTTTTCCTAGAAGAAAAAAAATTATACGGCCTCTCTGATGTCAGCCCGGGCTGATTTATGAAAGTCAAATGTCATAACGGTGTAAATGTAACATATTGGCTTTGGCAGATTCCAATTTTGAGTTTTCAAAAAGCCGTAAGAATTTTTCACCCGGTTTTAGGGTTTTCCTAGAAGAAAAAAATTATACGGCCTCTCTGATGTCAGCCCGGGCTGATTTATGAAAGTCAAATGTCATAACGGTGTAAATGTAACATATTGGCTTTGGCAGATTCCAATTTTGAGTTTTCAAAATGCCGTAAGAATTTTTCACCCGGTTTTAGGGTTTTCCTAGAAGAAAAAAAATTATACGGCCTCTCTGATGTCAGCCCGGGCTGATTTATGAAAGTCAAATGTCATAACGGTGTAAATGTAACATATTGGCTTTGGCAGATTCCAATTTTGAGTTTTCAAAATGCCGTAAGAATTTTTCACCCGGTTTTAGGGTTTTCCTAGAAAAAAAAATTATACGGCCTCTCTGATGTCAGCCCGGGCTGATTTATGAAAGTCAAATGTCATAACGGTGTAAATGTAACATATTGGCTTTGGCAGATTCCAAATTTTTCACCCGGTTTTAGGGTTTTCCTAGAAGAAAAAAAATTATACGGCCTCTCTGATGTCAGCCCGGGCTGATTTATGAAAGTCAAATGTCATAACGGTGTAAATGTAACATATTGGCTTTGGCAGATTCCAATTTTGAGTTTTCAAAAAGCCGTAAGAATTTTTCACCCGGTTTTAGGGTTTTCCTAGAAGAAAAAAATTATACGGCCTCTCTGATGTCAGCCCGGGCTGATTTATGAAAGTCAAATGTCATAACGGTGTAAATGTAACATATTGGCTTTGGCAGATTCCAATTTTGAGTTTTCAAAATGCCGTAAGAATTTTTCACCCGGTTTTAGGGTTTTCCTAGAAGAAAAAAAATTATACGGCCTCTCTGATGTCAGCCCGGGCTGATTTATGAAAGTCAAATGTCATAACGGTGTAAATGTAACATATTGGCTTTGGCAGATTCCAATTTTGAGTTTTCAAAAAGCCGTAAGAATTTTTCACCCGGTTTTAGGGTTTTCCTAGAAGAAAAAAAATTATACGGCCTCTCTGATGTCAGCCCGGGCTGATTTATGAAAGTCAAATGTCATAACGGTGTAAATGTAACATATTGGCTTTGGCAGATTCCAATTTTGAGTTTTCAAAATGCCGTAAGAATTTTTCACCCGGTTTTAGGGTTTTCCTAGAAGAAAAAAAATTATACGGCCTCTCTGATGTCAGCCCGGGCTGATTTATGAAAGTCAAATGTCATAACGGTGTAAATGTAACATATTGGCTTTGGCAGATTCCAATTTTGAGTTTTCAAAAAGCCGTAAGAATTTTTCACCCGGTTTTAGGGTTTTCCTAGAAGAAAAAAATTATACGGCCTCTCTGATGTCAGCCCGGGCTGATTTATGAAAGTCAAATGTCATAACGGTGTAAATGTAACATATTGGCTTTGGCAGATTCCAATTTTGAGTTTTCAAAATGCCGTAAGAATTTTTCACCCGGTTTTAGGGTTTTCCTAGAAGAAAAAAATTATACGGCCTCTCTGATGTCAGCCCGGGCTGATTTATGAAAGTCAAATGTCATAACGGTGTAAATGTAACATATTGGCTTTGGCAGATTCCAATTTTGAGTTTTCAAAAGCCGTAAGAATTTTTCACCCGGTTTTAGGGTTTTCCTAGAAGAAAAAAAATTATACGGCCTCTCTGATGTCAGCCCGGGCTGATTTATGAAAGTCAAATGTCATAACGGTGTAAATGTAACATATTGGCTTTGGCAGATTCCAATTTTGAGTTTTCAAAACCCGGTTTTAGGGTTTTCCTAGAAGAAAAAAAATTATACGGCCTCTCTGATGTCAGCCCGGGCTGATTTATGAAAGTCAAATGTCATAACGGTGTAAATGTAACATATTGGCTTTGGCAGATTCCAATTTTGAGTTTTCAAAATGCCGTAAGAATTTTTCACCCGGTTTTAGGGTTTTCCTAGAAAAAAAAATTATACGGCCTCTCTGATGTCAGCCCGGGCTGATTTATGAAAGTCAAATGTCATAACGGTGTAAATGTAACATATTGGCTTTGGCAGATTCCAATTTTGAGTTTTCAAAATGCCGTAAGAATTTTTCACCCGGTTTTAGGGTTTTCCTAGAAGAAAAAAAATTATACGGCCTCTCTGATGTCAGCCCGGGCTGATTTATGAAAGTCAAATGTCATAACGGTGTAAATGTAACATATTGGCTTTGGCAGATTCCAATTTTGAGTTTTCAAAAAGCCGTAAGAATTTTTCACCCGGTTTTAGGGTTTTCCTAGAAGAAAAAAATTATACGGCCTCTCTGATGTCAGCCCGGGCTGATTTATGAAAGTCAAATGTCATAACGGTGTAAATGTAACATATTGGCTTTGGCAGATTCCAATTTTGAGTTTTCAAAATGCCGTAAGAATTTTTCACCCGGTTTTAGGGTTTTCCTAGAAGAAAAAAAATTATACGGCCTCTCTGATGTCAGCCCGGGCTGATTTATGAAAGTCAAATGTCATAACGGTGTAAATGTAACATATTGGCTTTGGCAGATTCCAATTTTGAGTTTTCAAAATGCCGTAAGAATTTTTCACCCGGTTTTAGGGTTTTCCTAGAAGAAAAAAAATTATACGGCCTCTCTGATGTCAGCCCGGGCTGATTTATGAAAGTCAAATGTCATAACGGTGTAAATGTAACATATTGGCTTTGGCAGATTCCAATTTTGAGTTTTCAAAAGCCGTAAGAATTTTTCACCCGGTTTTAGGGTTTTCCTAGAAGAAAAAAATTATACGGCCTCTCTGATGTCAGCCCGGGCTGATTTATGAAAGTCAAATGTCATAACGGTGTAAATGTAACATATTGGCTTTGGCAGATTCCAATTTTGAGTTTTCAAAATGCCGTAAGAATTTTTCACCCGGTTTTAGGGTTTTCCTAGAAGAAAAAAATTATACGGCCTCTCTGATGTCAGCCCGGGCTGATTTATGAAAGTCAAATGTCATAACGGTGTAAATGTAACATATTGGCTTTGGCAGATTCCAATTTTGAGTTTTCAAAATGCCGTAAGAATTTTTCACCCGGTTTTAGGGTTTTCCTAGAAGAAAAAAATTATACGGCCTCTCTGATGTCAGCCCGGGCTGATTTATGAAAGTCAAATGTCATAACGGTGTAAATGTAACATATTGGCTTTGGCAGATTCCAATTTTGAGTTTTCAAAAGGCGTAAGAATTTTTCACCCGGTTTTAGGGTTTTCCTAGAAGAAAAAAATTATACGGCCTCTCTGATGTCAGCCCGGGCTGATTTATGAAAGTCAAATGTCATAACGGTGTAAATGTAACATATTGGCTTTGGCAGATTCCAATTTTGAGTTTTCAAAATGCGTAAGAATTTTTCACCGGTTTTAGGGTTTTCCTAGAAGAAAAAAAATTATACGGCCTCTCTGATGTCAGCCCGGGCTGATTTATGAAAGTCAAATGTCATAACGGTGTAAATGTAACATATTGGCTTTGGCAGATTCCAATTTTGAGTTTTCAAAATGCCGTAAGAATTTTTCACCCGGTTTTAGGGTTTTCCTAGAAGAAAAAAATTATACGGCCTCTCTGATGTCAGCCCGGGCTGATTTATGAAAGTCAAATGTCATAACGGTGTAAATGTAACATATTGGCTTTGGCAGATTCCAATTTTGAGTTTTCAAAATGCCGTAAGAATTTTTCACCCGGTTTTAGGGTTTTCCTAGAAGAAAAAAAATTATACGGCCTCTCTGATGTCAGCCCGGGCTGATTTATGAAAGTCAAATGTCATAACGGTGTAAATGTAACATATTGGCTTTGGCAGATTCCAATTTTGAGTTTTCAAAATGCCGTAAGAATTTTTCACCCGGTTTTAGGGTTTTCCTAGAAGAAAAAAAATTATACGGCCTCTCTGATGTCAGCCCGGGCTGATTTATGAAAGTCAAATGTCATAACGGTGTAAATGTAACATATTGGCTTTGGCAGATTCCAATTTTGAGTTTTCAAAATGCCGTAAGAATTTTTCACCCGGTTTTAGGGTTTTCCTAGAAGAAAAAAAATTATACGGCCTCTCTGATGTCAGCCCGGGCTGATTTATGAAAGTCAAATGTCATAACGGTGTAAATGTAACATATTGGCTTTGGCAGATTCCAATTTTGAGTTTTCAAAATGCCGTAAGAATTTTTCACCGGTTTTAGGGTTTTCCTAGAAGAAAAAAAATTATACGGCCTCTCTGATGTCAGCCCGGGCTGATTTATGAAAGTCAAATGTCATAACGGTGTAAATGTAACATATTGGCTTTGGCAGATTCCAATTTTGAGTTTTCAAAATGCCGTAAGAATTTTTCACCCGGTTTTAGGGTTTTCCTAGAAGAAAAAAAATTATACGGCCTCTCTGATGTCAGCCCGGGCTGATTTATGAAAGTCAAATGTCATAACGGTGTAAATGTAACATATTGGCTTTGGCAGATTCCAATTTTGAGTTTTCAAAATGCCGTAAGAATTTTTCACCCGGTTTTAGGGTTTTCCTAGAAGAAAAAAAATTATACGGCCTCTCTGATGTCAGCCCGGGCTGATTTATGAAAGTCAAATGTCATAACGGTGTAAATGTAACATATTGGCTTTGGCAGATTCCAATTTTGAGTTTTCAAAATGCCGTAAGAATTTTTCACCCGGTTTTAGGGTTTTCCTAGAAGAAAAAAAATTATACGGCCTCTCTGATGTCAGCCCGGGCTGATTTATGAAAGTCAAATGTCATAACGGTGTAAATGTAACATATTGGCTTTGGCAGATTCCAATTTTGAGTTTTCAAAATGCCGTAAGAATTTTTCACCCGGTTTTAGGGTTTTCCTAGAAGAAAAAAATTATACGGCCTCTCTGATGTCAGCCCGGGCTGATTTATGAAAGTCAAATGTCATAACGGTGTAAATGTAACATATTGGCTTTGGCAGATTCCAATTTTGAGTTTTCAAAATGCGTAAGAATTTTTCACCCGGTTTTAGGGTTTTCCTAGAAGAAAAAAATTATACGGCCTCTCTGATGTCAGCCCGGGCTGATTTATGAAAGTCAAATGTCATAACGGTGTAAATGTAACATATTGGCTTTGGCAGATTCCAATTTTGAGTTTTCAAAATGCCGTAAGAATTTTTCACCCGGTTTTAGGGTTTTCCTAGAAGAAAAAAAATTATACGGCCTCTCTGATGTCAGCCCGGGCTGATTTATGAAAGTCAAATGTCATAACGGTGTAAATGTAACATATTGGCTTTGGCAGATTCCAATTTTGAGTTTTCAAAATGCCGTAAGAATTTTTCACCCGGTTTTAGGGTTTTCCTAGAAGAAAAAAATTATACGGCCTCTCTGATGTCAGCCCGGGCTGATTTATGAAAGTCAAATGTCATAACGGTGTAAATGTAACATATTGGCTTTGGCAGATTCCAATTTTGAGTTTTCAAAAGCCGTAAGAATTTTTCACCCGGTTTTAGGGTTTTCCTAGAAGAAAAAAATTATACGGCCTCTCTGATGTCAGCCCGGGCTGATTTATGAAAGTCAAATGTCATAACGGTGTAAATGTAACATATTGGCTTTGGCAGATTCCAATTTTGAGTTTTCAAAAAGCCGTAAGAATTTTTCACCCGGTTTTAGGGTTTTCCTAGAAGAAAAAAAATTATACGGCCTCTCTGATGTCAGCCCGGGCTGATTTATGAAAGTCAAATGTCATAACGGTGTAAATGTAACATATTGGCTTTGGCAGATTCCAATTTTGAGTTTTCAAAATGCCGTAAGAATTTTTCACCGGTTTTAGGGTTTTCCTAGAAGAAAAAAAATTATACGGCCTCTCTGATGTCAGCCCGGGCTGATTTATGAAAGTCAAATGTCATAACGGTGTAAATGTAACATATTGGCTTTGGCAGATTCCAATTTTGAGTTTTCAAAATGCCGTAAGAATTTTTCACCCGGTTTTAGGGTTTTCCTAGAAGAAAAAAAATTATACGGCCTCTCTGATGTCAGCCCGGGCTGATTTATGAAAGTCAAATGTCATAACGGTGTAAATGTAACATATTGGCTTTGGCAGATTCCAATTTTGAGTTTTCAAAATGCCGTAAGAATTTTTCACCCGGTTTTAGGGTTTTCCTAGAAGAAAAAAATTATACGGCCTCTCTGATGTCAGCCCGGGCTGATTTATGAAAGTCAAATGTCATAACGGTGTAAATGTAACATATTGGCTTTGGCAGATTCCAATTTTGAGTTTTCAAAAGCCGTAAGAATTTTTCACCCGGTTTTAGGGTTTTCCTAGAAGAAAAAAATTATACGGCCTCTCTGATGTCAGCCCGGGCTGATTTATGAAAGTCAAATGTCATAACGGTGTAAATGTAACATATTGGCTTTGGCAGATTCCAATTTTGAGTTTTCAAAATGCCGTAAGAATTTTTCACCCGGTTTTAGGGTTTTCCTAGAAGAAAAAAATTATACGGCCTCTCTGATGTCAGCCCGGGCTGATTTATGAAAGTCAAATGTCATAACGGTGTAAATGTAACATATTGGCTTTGGCAGATTCCAATTTTGAGTTTTCAAAATGCCGTAAGAATTTTTCACCCGGTTTTAGGGTTTTCCTAGAAAAAAAAATTATACGGCCTCTCTGATGTCAGCCCGGGCTGATTTATGAAAGTCAAATGTCATAACGGTGTAAATGTAACATATTGGCTTTGGCAGATTCCAATTTTGAGTTTTCAAAAAGCCGTAAGAATTTTTCACCCGGTTTTAGGGTTTTCCTAGAAGAAAAAAAATTATACGGCCTCTCTGATGTCAGCCCGGGCTGATTTATGAAAGTCAAATGTCATAACGGTGTAAATGTAACATATTGGCTTTGGCAGATTCCAATTTTGAGTTTTCAAAATGCCGTAAGAATTTTTCACCCGGTTTTAGGGTTTTCCTAGAAGAAAAAAAATTATACGGCCTCTCTGATGTCAGCCCGGGCTGATTTATGAAAGTCAAATGTCATAACGGTGTAAATGTAACATATTGGCTTTGGCAGATTCCAATTTTGAGTTTTCAAAAAGCCGTAAGAATTTTTCACCCGGTTTTAGGGTTTTCCTAGAAGAAAAAAATTATACGGCCTCTCTGATGTCAGCCCGGGCTGATTTATGAAAGTCAAATGTCATAACGGTGTAAATGTAACATATTGGCTTTGGCAGATTCCAATTTTGAGTTTTCAAAATGCCGTAAGAATTTTTCACCCGGTTTTAGGGTTTTCCTAGAAGAAAAAAATTATACGGCCTCTCTGATGTCAGCCCGGGCTGATTTATGAAAGTCAAATGTCATAACGGTGTAAATGTAACATATTGGCTTTGGCAGATTCCAATTTTGAGTTTTCAAAAGCCGTAAGAATTTTTCACCCGGTTTTAGGGTTTTCCTAGAAGAAAAAAAATTATACGGCCTCTCTGATGTCAGCCCGGGCTGATTTATGAAAGTCAAATGTCATAACGGTGTAAATGTAACATATTGGCTTTGGCAGATTCCAATTTTGAGTTTTCAAAATGCCGTAAGAATTTTTCACCCGGTTTTAGGGTTTTCCTAGAAGAAAAAAAATTATACGGCCTCTCTGATGTCAGCCCGGGCTGATTTATGAAAGTCAAATGTCATAACGGTGTAAATGTAACATATTGGCTTTGGCAGATTCCAATTTTGAGTTTTCAAAATGCCGTAAGAATTTTTCACCCGGTTTTAGGGTTTTCCTAGAAGAAAAAAATTATACGGCCTCTCTGATGTCAGCCCGGGCTGATTTATGAAAGTCAAATGTCATAACGGTGTAAATGTAACATATTGGCTTTGGCAGATTCCAATTTTGAGTTTTCAAAATGCCGTAAGAATTTTTCACCCGGTTTTAGGGTTTTCCTAGAAGAAAAAAAATTATACGGCCTCTCTGATGTCAGCCCGGGCTGATTTATGAAAGTCAAATGTCATAACGGTGTAAATGTAACATATTGGCTTTGGCAGATTCCAATTTTGAGTTTTCAAAATGCCGTAAGAATTTTTCACCCGGTTTTAGGGTTTTCCTAGAAGAAAAAAAATTATACGGCCTCTCTGATGTCAGCCCGGGCTGATTTATGAAAGTCAAATGTCATAACGGTGTAAATGTAACATATTGGCTTTGGCAGATTCCAATTTTGAGTTTTCAAAAGCCGTAAGAATTTTTCACCCGGTTTTAGGGTTTTCCTAGAAGAAAAAAAATTATACGGCCTCTCTGATGTCAGCCCGGGCTGATTTATGAAAGTCAAATGTCATAACGGTGTAAATGTAACATATTGGCTTTGGCAGATTCCAATTTTGAGTTTTCAAAATGCCGTAAGAATTTTTCACCCGGTTTTAGGGTTTTCCTAGAAGAAAAAAATTATACGGCCTCTCTGATGTCAGCCCGGGCTGATTTATGAAAGTCAAATGTCATAACGGTGTAAATGTAACATATTGGCTTTGGCAGATTCCAATTTTGAGTTTTCAAAATGCCGTAAGAATTTTTCACCCGGTTTTAGGGTTTTCCTAGAAGAAAAAAAATTATACGGCCTCTCTGATGTCAGCCCGGGCTGATTTATGAAAGTCAAATGTCATAACGGTGTAAATGTAACATATTGGCTTTGGCAGATTCCAATTTTGAGTTTTCAAAAGCCGTAAGAATTTTTCACCCGGTTTTAGGGTTTTCCTAGAAGAAAAAAATTATACGGCCTCTCTGATGTCAGCCCGGGCTGATTTATGAAAGTCAAATGTCATAACGGTGTAAATGTAACATATTGGCTTTGGCAGATTCCAATTTTGAGTTTTCAAAAAGCCGTAAGAATTTTTCACCCGGTTTTAGGGTTTTCCTAGAAGAAAAAAATTATACGGCCTCTCTGATGTCAGCCCGGGCTGATTTATGAAAGTCAAATGTCATAACGGTGTAAATGTAACATATTGGCTTTGGCAGATTCCAATTTTGAGTTTTCAAAATGCCGTAAGAATTTTTCACCCGGTTTTAGGGTTTTCCTAGAAGAAAAAAATTATACGGCCTCTCTGATGTCAGCCCGGGCTGATTTATGAAAGTCAAATGTCATAACGGTGTAAATGTAACATATTGGCTTTGGCAGATTCCAATTTTGAGTTTTCAAAAGCCGTAAGAATTTTTCACCCGGTTTTAGGGTTTTCCTAGAAGAAAAAAATTATACGGCCTCTCTGATGTCAGCCCGGGCTGATTTATGAAAGTCAAATGTCATAACGGTGTAAATGTAACATATTGGCTTTGGCAGATTCCAATTTTGAGTTTTCAAAATGCCGTAAGAATTTTTCACCCGGTTTTAGGGTTTTCCTAGAAGAAAAAAATTATACGGCCTCTCTGATGTCAGCCCGGGCTGATTTATGAAAGTCAAATGTCATAACGGTGTAAATGTAACATATTGGCTTTGGCAGATTCCAATTTTGAGTTTTCAAAATGGCGTAAGAATTTTTCACCCGGTTTTAGGGTTTTCCTAGAAGAAAAAAAATTATACGGCCTCTCTGATGTCAGCCCGGGCTGATTTATGAAAGTCAAATGTCATAACGGTGTAAATGTAACATATTGGCTTTGGCAGATTCCAATTTTGAGTTTTCAAAAGCCGTAAGAATTTTTCACTCGGTTTTAGGGTTTTCCTAGAAGAAAAAAATTATACGGCCTCTCTGATGTCAGCCCGGGCTGATTTATGAAAGTCAAATGTCATAACGGTGTAAATGTAACATATTGGCTTTGGCAGATTCCAATTTTGAGTTTTCAAAATGCCGTAAGAATTTTTCACCCGTTTTAGGGTTTTCCTAGAAGAAAAAAATTATACGGCCTCTCTGATGTCAGCCCGGGCTGATTTATGAAAGTCAAATGTCATAACGGTGTAAATGTAACATATTGGCTTTGGAAAAAGTTAAAATTTTGAGTTTTAGGTTTTCTGAAGTAAATTATACGGCCTCTCTTGAAGGGGCTGATTTATGAAAGGTCATAACGGTGTAAATGTAACATATTGGCTTTGGCAGATTCCAATTTTGAGTTTTCAAAAAGCCGTAAGAATTTTTCACCGGTTTTAGGGTTTTCCTAGAAGAAAAAAATTATACGGCCTCTCTGATGTCAGCCCGGGCTGATTTATGAAAGTCAAATGTCATAACGGTGTAAATGTAACATATTGGCTTTGGCAGATTCCAATTTTGAGTTTTCAAAAAGCCGTAAGAATTTTTCACCCGGTTTTAGGGTTTTCCTAGAAGAAAAAAAATTATACGGCCTCTCTGATGTCAGCCCGGGCTGATTTATGAAAGTCAAATGTCATAACGGTGTAAATGTAACATATTGGCTTTGGCAGATTCCAATTTTGAGTTTTCAAAAAGCCGTAAGAATTTTTCACCCGGTTTTAGGTTTTCCTAGAAGAAAAAATTATACGGCCTCTCTGATGTCAGCCCGGGCTGATTTATGAAAGTCAAATGTCATAACGGTGTAATGTAACATATTGGCTTTGGCAGATTCCAATTTTGAGTTTTCAAAATGCCGTAAGAATTTTCACCGGTTTTAGGGTTTTCCTAGAAGAAAAAAAATTATACGGCCTCTCTGATGTCAGCCCGGGCTGATTTATGAAAGTCAAATGTCATAACGGTGTAAATGTAACATATTGGCTTTGGCAGATTCCAATTTTGAGTTTTCAAAAGGCGTAAGAATTTTTCACTCGGTTTTAGGGTTTTCCTAGAAGAAAAAAAATTATACGGCCTCTCTGATGTCAGCCCGGGCTGATTTATGAAAGTCAAATGTCATAACGGTGTAAATGTAACATATTGGCTTTGGCAGATTCCAATTTTGAGTTTTCAAAATGCCGTAAGAATTTTTCACCCGGTTTTAGGGTTTTCCTAGAAGAAAAAATTATACGGCCTCTCTGATGTCAGCCCGGCTGATTTATGAAAGTCAAATGTCATAACGGTGTAAATGTAACATATTGGCTTTGGCAGATTCCAATTTTGAGTTTTCAAAAGCCGTAAGAATTTTTCACCCGGTTTTAGGGTTTTCCTAGAAGAAAAAAATTATACGG
This sequence comes from Haberlea rhodopensis, assembly GCA_907163345.1. Taxonomy (NCBI): domain Eukaryota; kingdom Viridiplantae; phylum Streptophyta; class Magnoliopsida; order Lamiales; family Gesneriaceae; genus Haberlea; species Haberlea rhodopensis. Next base: position 193 of record CAJQUN010002278.1, on the reverse strand, counting down.
CCTCTCTGATGTCAGCCCGGCTGATTTATGAAAGTCAAATGTCATAACGGTGTAAATGTAACATATTGGCTTTGGCAGATTCAATTTTGAGTTTTCAAAAGCCGTAAGAATTTTTCACCCTCGTTTTAGGGTTTCCTAGAAGAAAAAAAATTATACGGCCTCTCTGATGTCAGCCCGGGCTGATTATAAAAAG